>JBBPBX010003274.1:32314-83671 GCA_038048925.1 Garcialebias charrua | reverse complement strand
TGAGTACAGTAATGAGGACAAATACAGCCACACTGCTGCTACTGGACAAAAACTTGATTAGTTAGATTGTAAACAGTCTGTTGCTGCTTATTGTTCTGACTGTTATTGTATTTATTAAGATTTTTATTATTGTTAATATAATTTATTTATTGTTGAGTGCTGTTTATTTAAAATATCATCCAAATGGGTCACTTTTATTTATTACTACAATACAATACAAACATATTTTTGGCATATTTTCAAAATAAACATTTTGTAAATCTTTATTTTGTCTTTTTTTTGTACCGAAAATAAACTGAAAATAAACCGAACTGAGCCCTCCTTGTAGTTGAACCGAACCGAAATGTGAATTTAGTGTACCGTTACACCCTTACAGAGAAGATTAGCATAGCCAGTCTAGAGAAATTGGAACGATACAGAGAAGATTAGCATGGCCTGTCTAGAGAAATTGGAACGATGCAGAGAAGATTAGCATGGCCCGTCTAGAGAAATTGGAACGATGCAGAGAAGATTAGCATGGCCCGTCTAGAGAAATTGGAACGATACAGAGAAGATTAGCATGGCCCGTCTAGAGAAATTGGAACGATGCAGAGAAGATTATCATGGCCCGTCTAGAGAAACTGGAACGATGCAAAGAAGATTAGCAGGGCCCGTCTAGAGAAACTGGTACGATGCAGAGAAGATTAGCATGGCCCGTCTAGAGAAACTGGAACGATGCAGCGAAGATTAGCATGGCCAGTCTAGAGAAACTGGAACGATACAGAGAAAATTAGCATGGCCCGTCTAGAGAAACTGGAACGATACAGAGAAGATTAGCATGGCCCGTCTAGAGAAACTGGAACTGTGGTGTTCTCAATGACGACAGAGCACGGCTTCTTTGTTCATACGGGCGCTTTTATTGATGCCGTGAAAAACTACAGAAATAAGACAAAATACAGAAATAAAACACAAGCTTTAGGTACAGCACTGAGCAATGAGTAATGCTTTAACAAAAGAAATACGGTACCTCGTGGCTGTTCGTCATTAAAGAAGTCCTAAGCGAGCGTTTCTCGTCTTATGCATTCTAAATAAACGTATAAAATATTAAAACATCATGACTGAAGGATGTACGATGTGTTACAACAGTTATAAATACCTTTTAAGTTGGTGAACAGTTTAAGCTGCTGGTTGCGCGTCGCGTGTCTCCAGGTGAGTGTATGTGCGTGCGTCTCGTGTCTCCGGGGTGAGTGTGTGTATGTGGGGGCGCGTCTAGTACCGTGATCTCGTCACTCTCTTCCGTTCACATCTCGCGATAACGGTACTAACAAAAGTAATCCTTCACTTACGGAATAAATGCATCTTGTACAAAATATCATATTCTCAAAGTATGAGCGAAACAAATTAAACCCAAAATATTCTAACTACTAAAAAACAAATATTAATTCCCCCTTTTAATGCATAAATCGTTTTCAGCTACACTTACACTCCCACCTAAATCACCAATTGACTATCAATGTGATTTTAATGAGTGTCGGTCTTAGTCTATTTTACTGTGCGTGTCAGTCTCAAGTAAGGTCACTACCTTGTGAATAGGCCTTTCTAGTCTTTGATTTCACCTTTTGAACCTTGCCATAATGACCTTCTAAAGTCTCTTCTACTAAAGCTAGTTTCCGTTTACATCTTGGGGTATTATCTTGTAGGATCACAGTGTCGTTCGCTTGCGGGTTCCATGAAACTTTCTGCCATTTCTGTCGCCTTTGGAGGTTTGTGGCCTTTCTGTATTCTCTACACTCGCTACAGTCGTAGATGTGCGAAGAGACCATAGTTCTACATCCTAGAATCCATATGCCATTTACACGCAGTTCATTCATAGTCACGCCTCTTCCTTGGTGATGTACACGTTCATGGTAGTGTTTGATGAGGAGGGCTGACACATGAGATTTCTTGGGGAGAATTGCGGGGTGCTTGATATGATGTAAGGCTGATCGGGACGACCTTCCTCCCACCCTGAGAACATTGGACTTATCCAAGAAAGCATTTAGCTGCTTTAGTTTGTTATGCTTGCTCAGATACATTTCTTTCTGAGATCTAATTTTCTGTATTTCTTTAATAAAAGCCTTTCTTTGCGCTAGCTTGATAATGAACATTTCTGTGTCTCTTCTCTCTTCAAGATCTGTTACTTGGTTTGTTCTTTGTTGAACACCCTTAAACTCTTTGATGAACCGCTTGAGTCTAGCAATAGCCTTTACAGCTCTCGACCAATCAGAGAACTTCTTTAAACGCTCTAGAACTGGATTCACGTCCTTTGACTGTGCTGTTGGTGTACGATCTTCACTGAGTTGAAAATCTGGTTTGGGTGGTAATGGGAGTTTGCAGTGCCCCTTTTTTTTGCGCACTATGCCTTTGGTCACCTTTGACCTGGGCATGTCTTCCTGTGAGACTGAGTGGTTGTCTGTTGCGTGCTTAAGTAAATCTGGTTCTAAAGTCTTAATCACATCAATTGAACTGACTTCCTTTACTTGGGTGTTGCATACAAAGTGCACATGTTGTTTGGGTTCAACTGCTGATTGTGACACAGGGGTTTCTTCGCGAACAATGATTCTGTGACTTGTGCTGATGACGTCTTTATGATTTTGAACTTGAGATGAGCCACCAACTATGCTCCAGCCAAGGTCGGTTAACTGTGCATAAGGTTGGTTCTCACTGCCTGCAAGAACTTCTCGTGGTAAGAGGGCTTGTTGACAGTTGTAGCCAATAAGGAGACCAACCTTACATTCGAGCATCGGAGGTATCTTATCCGCCAACCTTTCGAGATGTGGCCACTTTAAGGCGGTTTCAGACGTTGGGATATGTGATCTATTAACAGGGATGAACTCTCTTGTGTAGACTGGTGGCAATGTGATTCTCTTTTCATGCTTATATCCTCTGACTTGAAGGTTTACCAGCTTATCACATGGTATTACTGTTGACTTGGCGGACATAGTTGACAGTCGCAGATTGACTTTACCTTTATCCGTGTCAAGATCTTGAGCTACTTCGTCCAAGATGAAGGATGTATCACTTTGTGAGTCGAGGAGGGCATATACTAAAACTTCTTTGTTTGGGTGAATTTTTGATGAAACCCAGACAGGTACTATAGAGGACGTTAATGTACCTGAAGTTGATCGGGTTACTCTATTAGAGATCGCTGGCTCAGCTTCTTCTTTAGTGTTGGCTTCTTCGTCTTGGGTGTTATCGTTCGTTGCAGATATTACCCTTTTACGTTCAACGAACTTGTCGTCGTGTAAACATGTAGGATGTTTTCTTTGACATTTTTCGCATGTGCTCCTGGTATCACACTCCTTCGAATGATGTCCTCTCTTTAAACATCCAAAACACAGCCTTTCTGCTTGTGCAAACTTGATACGGTCTTGGACAGGGTTTTCCGTGAACTTGAAACATTTATCAAGTGTGTGACCATTTCCTTTGCAGAAAAGACAGGTTATAGTATGTGTGTGGCTTGAGTCTGTTGCTAATGTTCTTGCTTGAATGACTTGGCTTCTTGAGTGTTTGGGTTCACTCATTTCCAAACCTTTTAGAGCTTGTACTGAGGCTATGGGATCACAGGCTATGTCAGCTTCAGTGGATATAAAATCAACAAACATGTGAAAGGATGGGTACTTTTCATCAACAGCCTTTCTTGTTATTTCCATAGCTGTCCGGCTCCATCTTGTGGTCAGCCACTCTGGAAGTTTTAGCAAAAGTTTCTGAATTTCCATACAGTCATTGAGAACCTCCAATGCTGTTACGTGTGACATTGCAGCTTCACAAGTCTTAAGGAAGTCAGCAAACTCTCTCAACTCATTTCCATCCTTAGTATTTATTTTAGGCCAATTGTTAAGTTTGTCTCTAAAACATTTTCCTATGGTGAATGGACTTCCAAAACGCTTTTCTAGCACCTTCCAAGCTGAATCATATGCATCATCTGTGCCTACTAAGAGAAGGTCTTCAACTGCTCTCTTTGCTGGTCCACCGAGGTATCTTTTGAGATAATAAAGTTTCTCGTTCTTTGGAATGTTTTTTCTTTCTATCAGGATTTCAAATGACAACTGCCAGTCTTTAAACTTTAAAGGGTCGCCAGTAAACAATGCAGGTTCTGGAGTTGGAAGGCGATTAGCATTTATTGCTTCTGCTAGTATGCTAGCTAGCTCGTAATTTAGCTGTTGTTGAATTGCAACCGATGAGACTTGTGTGGCTGGAGGGATGAATGGCGGGCTTGACGCTTGGAGTGTTTGGTTTGTGGTGGCCTCAGATTGTTCACCAGGATCTGGTTGAGCTTGGTTTAAGACTGTAGGAATGTATAACGCAGGCCTGAAGGGAGCTTGTGTGACTTGTGGGGTGAATAGTGAGCTTGATGCTTTAAGTGTTTGGCTTGTGGTGACCTCAGCTTGTTCACCAGGATCTGGCTGAGCTTGGTTTAAGACTGTAGGAATGTGTAACACAGGTCCAAGGGGAGCTTGTGTGACTTGTGGGATGAATGGTGGGCTTGATGCTTTAAGCGTTTGGCTTGTGGTGACCTCAGCTTGTTCACCAGGATCTGGTTAAGCTTGGTTTAAGACTGTAGGAATGTGTAACACAGGTCCAAGGGGAGCTTGTGTGACTTGTGGGATGCATGGTGGGCTTGATGCTTTGAATGTTTGGCATGTGGTGACCTTAGGTTGGTCTCTAGGATTTGGTTGAGATTGGTTTACGATCACAGGAATGTGTGGTGTATATCTAAGGCTCGTAGCATTGTGGGCTTGGGTCAAACTTGGAGCTTGAAAGGGAACGTGTGTTATGATAGGGATTGCTTGAATTTCATTGTCTATTTTAATACTGCTTAGTAAACTCTGACCTTCAGAAATACATTCACCTTCATCATAAACTTTTGCTCTAGCCTTTGCTGCATTCAGTTTTTTAACTTCTTCCAAGCGTGCAATTTTTCTGCGATGCTCTTCCATTGTTTTTCTTCAAGATTTTGTTGGTCAATTACTCGTTGTCTTTCGAGCTCGGCTTGCTTTTCTTCGAGCTGTCTTTCGAGCTTCTGACGTTCTAGCCTTTGTAGTTCAGCTGTTACTCTTTCTTGCTCCTCCATTACTGCTAACACTTCCTTGGATGCAGCTGCCTCTGCCTCTGCTTCCAGTTTCTTGCTTAGTTGTGAGCATGATTGGAAAGAACTACCTTTAGACCTTTGTGATCTTGACCTTGACGTAATGCTTTCAGATCCTAGGCATGACCCTACATCTGGCCACGGATCTTCTTCGCTTTCTACGAAGTCTCCCTGTAGCTGTTTTTCAGCTCTTTTGACAATGTATGTAGAAAGTGAAGTACATACATCAACTTTACGTCTTGTGTCTGCATCAGGAGGTTGTATTTGTCGTATTTGTTCGTAGATAGTTTTTACGTTTGTGCTGGTGGCGTTCAGGTCTTTAATCAGCTCCTTTAATTCACTGTCAGAAGCTTTCCTACTTAGTGTTGCTTTGATCAGTTTTACTTCACATTTCCATTTTCCAAAGGTAACTACGTACTGTATCTGTTTTGAAGGCTCCTGAGTTTCTCCTCTTGAAGCTCTTTGCCTCCTTCTGTTAATGTTCTTAGCCTTTCACTCCTACGAACAGTCTGTGTGTCCGGGATTTGCTCATTAACATTTTCTTCTACTTCAGTATGTGATACAGCATGGAGCTCTTTATAATCCTTGTCAGTCATCTTGTGAGTCTGGATAGGTTTCACTCAATGTCCTATACTCAAATTAAAGTACTCTTTCAAACTTGTAACTTAAACTTAACTATTACTTTGTGATTACTGTTACCTTATACTGAGCTACACTCTCAGTACAGATGTGTTTCAACTTCAGGAACCTTATAAATTTCACACTTAGTTTGATTTTAAGCAAAGCACAAATTATTTCTTTAAACAACAATAGATCACTTTGAAGTCCAGTAGAAATTAGTTATTCTTTGATAAAATTATTACAGAAACTTACTGTGGCTTTGAACTTAACTTTTAATATAACCACTTATTCTGTTCACACTGTCCTTTTGTTAATTTCCACCTTATTCAGTTGTATTCACTGCTTAGTGTGGCTGCTTGTGTGCGTTGCTGAGGAGGTGGCGCCCTCTTGTGTTCGTACCACCGCAGTATCATCGTTCAGCTGCACACATGGCCTTTCCTTCTTGCCGGCAGGTGGCGGTAGAGTTTTTCACTGTGGCGTTCTCAATGACGACAGAGCACGGCTTCTTTGTTCATACGGGCGCTTTTATTGATGCCGTGAAAAACTACAGAAATAAGACAAAGTACAGAAATAAAACACAAGCTTTAGGTACAGCACTGAGCAATGAGTAATGCTTTAACAAAAGAAATACGGTACCTCGTGGCCGTTCGTCATTAAAGAAGTCAAAGAAGTCCTAAGCGAGCGTTTCTCGTCTTATGCATTCTAAATAAACGTATAAAATATTAGAACATCATGACTGACGGATGTACGATGTATTACAACAGTTATAAATACCTTTTAAGTTGGTGAACAGTTTAAGCTGCTGGTTGCGCGTCGCGTGTCTCCAGGTGAGTGTATGTGTGTGCGTCTCGTGTCTCCGGGGTGAGTGTGTGTATGTGGGGGCGTGTCTAGTACCGTGATCTCGTCACTCTCTTCCGTTCACATCTCGCGATAACGGTACTAACAAAAATAATCCTTCACTTACGGAATAAATGCATCTTGTACAAAATATCATATTCTCAAAGTATGAGCGAAACAAATTAAACCCAAAATATTCTAACTACTAAAAAACAAATATTAATTCCCCTTTTAATGCATTAATCGTTTTCAGCGACACTTACAGGAACGATACAGAGAACATTAGCATGGCCCGTCTAGAGAAACTGGAACGATACAGAGAAGATTAGCATGGCCCGTCTAGAGAAACTGGAACGATACTAGAGAAGATTAGCATGGCCCGTCTAGAGAAACTGGAACGATACAGAGAAGATTAGCATGGCCCGTCTAGAGAAACTGGAACGATACAGAGAAGATTAGCATGGCCCGTCTAGAGAAACTGGAACGATACAGAGAAGATCAGCATGGCCCGTCTAGAGAAACTGGAATGATACAGAGAAGATTAGCATGGCCCGTCTAGAAAAACTGGAACGATACAGAGAAGATTAACATGGCCCGTCTAGAGAAACTGGAACGATACAAAGAAGATTAACATGGCCCGTCTAGAGAAATTGGCAGTGCTGGGCAACGCTATCCAAAAATTTGTTCCGCTATTTCTAAAGCACTTATTGATTTATTTAGGTCCACAATTTCAAAAGCACTCATGTATTACCAATGCTAGCGGACGCTAATGCTAACACGCTAACCGCCATTTTGAACAGGGCAAATGACGAAATACTTTTTTTAATCCAGCAGATTTGACCATTTGAACCGGTTAAGCTCAGAAAAACCTTGTGCTATAAAGTCAGCTAAGAAATATTTTTTTTCTCAGCCAAGAAATAATGGACCTTACCAAGCTCCGCCCAAAAACGCCCCCTAAACTCCGGCCGGTCTCCGTGTCTCCCAAGCGCAGCCCTAGTTTCAATGGAAAACATGGCGTCGACTGACTGCAGGGTATTTCTGAGTCGAATAGTGTATCATTTCTGCCAGATTCCAACAAAATATCAGCCATGACAATAGACAGGGGAACCAACAAGTTCATGTTTTTTTTTTGTGGACGTTATCAAGTTGTTTGATCCACGCGATGCCTCCAACAGCGTGCGCGTCACAGCTAATGCTACTACTGTTTGATGAGGAAAACATCAGCTCCTGAACGCTCAGCATTATTACAGCTGTGGACAGGATCACTGATGACTATTGTCCTGCAAGGCTGGGTAAGTCAGGCATTCATGGTTTTGAGGATTACTTTTGAAATCAGTGATTTATGTTGTTGGCAAAAGTTTGAGTGTGCCTTGGTCGCAAAGCTAATGCTAACTGTAATCTCCATTGGTTAGCCGTTGCTGCTTTAGCTGCTAAACACGCCGACAGCGACTTTTGTGAGGGCAAATGAGCTCAGCTGTTCAGTGTGTTAGCTAAAATCCAGCCTTCGTGTCACGATTTTGTGCAGTTTTAGGTGAAATCGACAGTAGAGCTCGTTGTGTTAGCTAGCTCATGTGGAGTTAGCCGAGCTGTTTCTTCCCAACTTCCAGAACGTTCAGTGAACTGTGGCTTTCTCTCATCGTGACCGTGTGTTGTTAACTAGCAGGTTTCAAAAGCAGGTCAACCCTTCTCTGCTGGTGAAAGAAATAATTGTTCAGTTTTGTGGTCGTGCACAAGCTTTGATCCAAGCAAGGCATTCAGTTTCACATATAGGGAAGCGGTGAATTTTACTTCCACAAATACGGTCAGGGTACCTGACATCTCCGGTACAGATACCCCACTGACGGTGGAGGACAATTTTCCCAACCCTGACGCAAAAAAAATCTGCACGTATGCTAGCTAGCAATGTAAGTAGCATGTGGTGCCGGTCTCACAAACGCTACCGTAGCGTTTGTTTTGTGAGACCGGCACGCACGTGGAAGCTGCGCTGTGACGTGTTATGGGCATTAGCCAATGAAACGCGGCCCTGTGGGCGGAGCTTGGTAAGGTCCATTGTTTTTACCGTGTTTTCATGGAAAGTCCTTATCTTCTGTGGCCGTCGCGGCCGCCATTTTGAAGAGGGCATATGGCGTAATACTTTTTAAAATCCAGACGCGTCGCGTAGGCCGCTGAGAAACATCCATAAGTTCACCCTCCATGTTAAAAACTCTTCGTCTGACTCTTCGAAAACAAGCAATAAGGCTGCAGAGTAACACACTGGCTGCTAACTGAGAGCGCTCGCTCTAGCAAAGAGACTGAGGGGACGCTTTTTTGTCACGGACCACATCCGGCGCTGACAGGATATGGTCTGTTAGCAGTCGTCCGGGCCTGTAAATACGTTTTTTCGTTTTTACTGATAGATAATTAGTTATTATCGGTACTGCATTTTAAATAAAAATAGCGCAAATCCGCGTATGAATTATAAAAGTTAGTCAAAACGCTGTTACGCTGACAAAAACGTTAGGTCCGCTGTAAGCGGATTAGCGCATTAGCGCTGCCTAGCGGTCGGAGGGCCCACCACTGGAAATTGGAACGATTCAGAGAAGATTAGCATGGCCCGTCTAGAGAAATTGGAACGATACAAAGATTAGCATGGCCCATCTAGAGAAATTGGAACGATACAGAGAAGATTAGCATGGCCCGTCTAGAGTAGACGGGCCATGCTAATCTTCTCTGTATCGTTCCAATTTCTCTAGACGGGCCAAATCTTCTCTGTATCGTTCCAATTTCTCTAGACGGGCCATGCTAATCTTCTCTGTATCGTTCCAATATACTAATCTCCTCTGTATCGTTCTAATTTCTCTAGACGGGCCATGCTAATCTTCTCTGTATCGTTCCAATTTCTCTAGACGGGCCATGCTAATCTTCTCTGTATCGTTCCAATATACTAATCTTCTCTGTATCGTTCCAATATACTAATCTCCTCTGTATCGTTCCAATTTCTCTAGACGGGCCATGCTAATCTTCTCTGTATCGTTCCAATTTCTCTAGACGGGCCATGCTAATCTTCTCTGTATCGTTCCAATTTCTCTAGACGGGCCATGCTAATCTTCTCTGTATCGTTCCAATATACTAATCTTCTCTGTATCGTTCCAATATACTAATCTCCTCTGTATCGTTCCAATATACTAATCTCCTCTGTATCGTTCCAATTTCTCTAGACGGGCCATGCTAATCTTCTCTGTATCGTTCCAATTTCTCTAGACGGGCCATGCTAATCTTCTCTGTATCGTTCCAATTTCTCTAGACGGGCCATGCTAATCTTCTCTGTATCGTTCCAATTTCTCTAGACGGGCCATGCTAATCTTCTCTGTATCGTTCCAATTTCTCTAGACGGGCCATGCTAATCTTCTCTGTATCGTTCCAATTTCTCTAGACGGGCCATGCTAATCTTCTCTGTATCGTTCCAATATACTAATCTTCTCTGTATCGTTCCAATATACTAATCTCCTCTGTATCGTTCCAATTTCTCTAGACGGGCCATGCTAATCTTCTCTGTATCGTTCCAATTTCTCTAGACGGGCCATGCTAATCTTCTCTGTATCGTTCCAATTTCTCTAGACGGGCCATGCTAATCTTCTCTGTATCGTTCCAATATACTAATCTTCTCTGTATCGTTCCAATATACTAATCTCCTCTGTATCGTTCCAATATACTAATCTCCTCTGTATCGTTCCAATTTCTCTAGACGGGCCATGCTAATCTTCTCTGTATCGTTCCAATTTCTCTAGACGGGCCATGCTAATCTTCTCTGTATCGTTCCAATTTCTCTAGACGGGCCATGCTAATCTTCTCTGTATCGTTCCAATTTCTCTAGACGGGCCATGCTAATCTTCTCTGTATCGTTCCAATTTCTCTAGACGGGCCATGCTAATCTTCTCTGTATCGTTCCAATTTCTCTAGACGGGCCATGCTAATCTTCTCTGTATCGTTCCAATATACTAATCTCCTCTGTATCGTTCCAATTTCTCTAGACGGGCCATGCTAATCTTCTCTGTATCGTTCCAATTTCTCTAGACGGGCCATGCTAATCTTCTCTGTATCGTTCCAATTTCTCTAGACGGGCCATGCTAATCTTCTCTGTATCGTTCCAATTTCTCTAGACGGGCCATGCTAATCTTCTCTGTATCGTTCCAATTTCTCTAGACGGGCCATGCTAATCTTCTCTGTATCGTTCCAATATACTAATCTTCTCTGTATCGTTCCAATATACTAATCTCCTCTGTATCGTTCCAATTTCTCTAGACGGGCCATGCTAATCTTCTCTGTATCGTTCCAATTTCTCTAGACGGGCCATGCTAATCTTCTCTGTATCGTTCCAATTTCTCTAGACGGGCCATGCTAATCTTCTCTGTATCGTTCCAATATACTAATCTCCTCTGTATCGTTCCAATTTCTCTAGACGGGCCATGCTAATCTTCTCTGTATCGTTCCAATTTCTCTAGACGGGCCATGCTAATCTTCTCTGTATCGTTCCAATTTCTCTAGACGGGCCATGCTAATCTTCTCTGTATCGTTCCAATTTCTCTAGACGGGCCATGCTAATCTTCTCTGTATCGTTCCAATTTCTCTAGACGGGCCATGCTAATCTTCTCTGTATCGTTCCAATATACTAATCTTCTCTGTATCGTTCCAATATACTAATCTCCTCTGTATCGTTCCAATTTCTCTAGACGGGCCATGCTAATCTTCTCTGTATCGTTCCAATTTCTCTAGACGGGCCATGCTAATCTTCTCTGTATCGTTCCAATTTCTCTAGACGGGCCATGCTAATCTTCTCTGTATCGTTCCAATATACTAATCTTCTCTGTATCGTTCCAATATACTAATCTCCTCTGTATCGTTCCAATATACTAATCTCCTCTGTATCGTTCCAATTTCTCTAGACGGGCCATGCTAATCTTCTCTGTATCGTTCCAATTTCTCTAGACGGGCCATGCTAATCTTCTCTGTATCGTTCCAATTTCTCTAGACGGGCCATGCTAATCTTCTCTGTATCGTTCCAATTTCTCTAGACGGGCCATGCTAATCTTCTCTGTATCGTTCCAATTTCTCTAGACGGGCCATGCTAATCTTCTCTGTATCGTTCCAATTTCTCTAGACGGGCCATGCTAATCTTCTCTGTATCGTTCCAATATACTAATCTCCTCTGTATCGTTCCAATTTCTCTAGACGGGCCATGCTAATCTTCTCTGTATCGTTCCAATTTCTCTAGACGGGCCATGCTAATCTTCTCTGTATCGTTCCAATTTCTCTAGACGGGCCATGCTAATCTTCTCTGTATCGTTCCAATTTCTCTAGACGGGCCATGCTAATCTTCTCTGTATCGTTCCAATTTCTCTAGACGGGCCATGCTAATCTTCTCTGTATCGTTCCAATATACTAATCTTCTCTGTATCGTTCCAATATACTAATCTCCTCTGTATCGTTCCAATTTCTCTAGACGGGCCATGCTAATCTTCTCTGTATCGTTCCAATTTCTCTAGACGGGCCAAATTTTCTCTGTATCGTTCCAATTTCTCTAGACGGGCCATGCTAATCTTCTCTGTATCGTTCCAATATACTAATCTCCTCTGTATCGTTCTAATTTCTCTAGACGGGCCATGCTAATCTTCTCTGTATCGTTCCAATTTCTCTAGACGGGCCATGCTAATCTTCTCTGTATCGTTCCAATTTCTATAGACGGGCCATGCTAATCTTCTCTGTATCGTTCCAATTTCTCTAGACGGGCCATGCTAATCTTCTCTGTATCGTTCCAATTTCTCTAGACGGGCCATGCTAATCTTCTCTGTATCGTTCCAATATACTAATCTTCTCTGTATCGTTCCAATATACTAATCTCCTCTGTATCGTTCCAATTTCTCTAGACGGGCCATGCTAATCTTCTCTGTATCGTTCCAATTTCTCTAGACGGGCCATGCTAATCTTCTCTGTATCGTTCCAATTTCTCTAGACGGGCCATGCTAATCTTCTCTGTATCGTTCCAATTTCTCTAGACGGGCCATGCTAATCTTCTCTGTATCGTTCCAATATACTAATCTTCTCTGTATCGTTCCAATATACTAATCTCCTCTGTATCGTTCCAATTTCTCTAGACGGGCCATGCTAATCTTCTCTGTATCGTTCCAATTTCTCTAGACGGGCCATGCTAATCTTCTCTGTATCGTTCCAATTTCTCTAGACGGGCCATGCTAATCTTCTCTGTATCGTTCCAATTTCTCTAGACGGGCCATGCTAATCTTCTCTGTATCGTTCCAATTTCTCTAGACGGGCCATGCTAATCTTCTCTGTATCGTTCCAATATACTAATCTCCTCTGTATCGTTCCAATTTCTCTAGACGGGCCATGCTAATCTTCTCTGTATCGTTCCAATTTCTCTAGACGGGCCATGCTAATCTTCTCTGTATCGTTCCAATTTCTCTAGACGGGCCATGCTAATCTTCTCTGTATCGTTCCAATTTCTCTAGACGGGCCATGCTAATCTTCTCTGTATCGTTCCAATTTCTCTAGACGGGCCATGCTAATCTTCTCTGTATCGTTCCAATATACTAATCTTCTCTGTATCGTTCCAATATACTAATCTCCTCTGTATCGTTCCAATTTCTCTAGATGGGCCATGCTAATCTTCTCTGTATCGTTCCGGGCCATACTAATCTTCTCTGTATCGTTCCAATTTCTCTAGACGGGCCATGCTAATCTTCTCTGTATCGTTCCAATTTCTCTAGACGGGCCATGCTAATCTTCTCTGTATCGTTCCAATATACTAATCTTCTCTGTATCGTTCCAATATACTAATCTCCTCTGTATCGTTCCAATTTCTCTAGACGGGCCATGCTAATCTTCTCTGTATCGTTCCAATTTCTCTAGACGGGCCATGCTAATCTTCTCTGTATCGTTCCAATTTCTCTAGACGGGCCATGCTAATCTTCTCTGTATCGTTCCAATTTCTCTAGACGGGCCATGCTAATCTTCTCTGTATCGTTCCAATTTCTCTAGACGGGCTAATCTTCTCTGTATTGTTCCAATTTCTTTAGACTGGCCATGCTAATCTTCTCTGTATCGTTCCAATATACTAATCTTCTCTGTATCGTTCCAATATACTAATCTCCTCTGTATCGTTCCAATATACTAATCTCCTCTGTATCGTTCCAATTTCTCTAGACGGGCCATGCTAATCTTCTCTGTATCGTTCCAATTTCTCTAGACGGGCCATGCTAATCTTCTCTGTATCGTTCCAATTTCTCTAGACGGGCCATGCTAATCTTCTCTGTATCGTTCCAATTTCTCTAGACGGGCCATGCTAATCTTCTCTGTATCGTTCCAATTTCTCTAGACGGGCCATGCTAATCTTCTCTGTATCGTTCCAATTTCTCTAGACGGGCCATGCTAATCTTCTCTGTATCGTTCCAATATACTAATCTCCTCTGTATCGTTCCAATTTCTCTAGACGGGCCATGCTAATCTTCTCTGTATCGTTCCAATTTCTCTAGACGGGCCATGCTAATCTTCTCTGTATCGTTCCAATTTCTCTAGACGGGCCATGCTAATCTTCTCTGTATCGTTCCAATTTCTCTAGACGGGCCATGCTAATCTTCTCTGTATCGTTCCAATTTCTCTAGACGGGCCATGCTAATCTTCTCTGTATCGTTCCAATATACTAATCTTCTCTGTATCGTTCCAATATACTAATCTCCTCTGTATCGTTCCAATTTCTCTAGACGGGCCATGCTAATCTTCTCTGTATCGTTCCAATTTCTCTAGACGGGCCATGCTAATTTTCTCTGTATCGTTCCAATTTCTCTAGACGGGCCATGCTAATCTTCTCTGTATCGTTCCAATATACTAATCTCCTCTGTATCGTTCCAATTTCTCTAGACGGGCCATGCTAATCTTCTCTGTATCGTTCCAATTTCTCTAGACGGGCCATGCTAATCTTCTCTGTATCGTTCCAATTTCTCTAGACGGGCCATGCTAATCTTCTCTGTATCGTTCCAATTTCTCTAGACGGGCCATGCTAATCTTCTCTGTATCGTTCCAATTTCTCTAGACGGGCCATGCTAATCTTCTCTGTATCGTTCCAATATACTAATCTTCTCTGTATCGTTCCAATATACTAATCTCCTCTGTATCGTTCCAATTTCTCTAGACGGGCCATGCTAATCTTCTCTGTATCGTTCCAATTTCTCTAGACGGGCCATGCTAATCTTCTCTGTATCGTTCCAATTTCTCTAGACGGGCCATGCTAATCTTCTCTGTATCGTTCCAATTTCTCTAGACGGGCCATGCTAATCTTCTCTGTATCGTTCCAATATACTAATCTTCTCTGTATCGTTCCAATATACTAATCTCCTCTGTATCGTTCCAATTTCTCTAGACGGGCCATGCTAATCTTCTCTGTATCGTTCCAATTTCTCTAGACGGGCCATGCTAATCTTCTCTGTATCGTTCCAATTTCTCTAGACGGGCCATGCTAATCTTCTCTGTATCGTTCCAATTTCTCTAGACGGGCCATGCTAATCTTCTCTGTATCGTTCCAATTTCTCTAGACGGGCCATGCTAATCTTCTCTGTATCGTTCCAATTTCTCTAGACGGGCCATGCTAATCTTCTCTGTATCGTTCCAATATACTAATCTCCTCTGTATCGTTCCAATTTCTCTAGACGGGCCATGCTAATCTTCTCTGTATCGTTCCAATTTCTCTAGACGGGCCATGCTAATCTTCTCTGTATCGTTCCAATTTCTCTAGACGGGCCATGCTAATCTTCTCTGTATCGTTCCAATTTCTCTAGACGGGCCATGCTAATCTTCTCTGTATCGTTCCAATTTCTCTAGACGGGCCATGCTAATCTTCTCTGTATCGTTCCAATATACTAATCTTCTCTGTATCGTTCCAATATACTAATCTCCTCTGTATCGTTCCAATTTCTCTAGACGGGCCATGCTAATCTTCTCTGTATCGTTCCAATTTCTCTAGACGGGCCATGCTAATCTTCTCTGTATCGTTCCAATTTCTCTAGACGGGCCATGCTAATCTTCTCTGTATCGTTCCAATTTCTCTAGACGGGCCATGCTAATCTTCTCTGTATCGTTCCAATATACTAATCTTCTCTGTATCGTTCCAATATACTAATCTCCTCTGTATCGTTCCAATTTCTCTAGACGGGCCATGCTAATCTTCTCTGTATCGTTCCAATTTCTCTAGACGGGCCATGCTAATCTTCTCTGTATCGTTCCAATTTCTCTAGACGGGCCATGCTAATCTTCTCTGTATCGTTCCAATTTCTCTAGACGGGCTAATCTTCTCTGTATTGTTCCAATTTCTTTAGACGGGCCATGCTAATCTTCTCTGTATCGTTCCAATTTCTCTATGCACCAATGTAATTTACTCCCCCCCCGATCTAGTTCTTTTTTTTTCTAGTTCCGATATCATCATCATCATCATAATCATCATTGATTTTATATGAGGCTGTAATAATCTTCTCATAAGTACAATGTGTACACATATATTTATATGCATGTCCAAAAAGGCAACTTGAGGTAAGTTTTATTAATGTTGGATAAGTTTCAAAGTTACAATTAAATTCTGCTAACACAAAACGTGTTTTATTTTATTCCTAGCTTTAAATTAGATATTAAAGTGATTAATTTAAGTGATTGTTTAAATTTCTTTTACATATTTTAAATAAGGGGTGATATAAGAATTTTTTTCTTCTTTCTTCACTCTTCATTCAATGTTTTCTTTTTGATGAATTTGTTTTATTTTGTCTCTTTTAAATGAATGAATAAATGAATTGAATAAAATATTAAATGGCTTTACATCTGCTAAATTCATGGCATAAACCAACACAGACATGGTCCTGTTCTTAATACCTGTATTTTACATCGCTTTATAATGTAGCCGTTTATGTTACGGGTTGTTTTTATACAATTTTCTTGAAATATTTAATTCATATGCTTTTTTATGATTGTCTCCTGTTGTACTGATAAATATCTCCTGGAGGATAAACTATATATTGGCTGCAAGTATCAAGCTGCGAAATCCTTTGTTTTCTACAGCTGATTAGCCTGGTTAAAACCAGACCCTGTCCTTCACTTCGCTTCAGACAAGGGTCTGGGACCTCTCCATTGAAAAACGATTCTTGCTGGAGGCATGGGCTCTGCTGATGGCTGCTCCCCCGTGGTCTGCTGAACTTGACTTCAGCTCCGCCTCCTGCTGAATTTTCTCTCGCTCCGTTGTATATTCTGTGTTTATATGATAATAAAACGTCCTAATAAAATAAAATAAAACCATGGAGCGCTGGTCCAACACACCAGAAGACCAGGAAATCTGATGGGACTCGGGCAGCAACTTAAAACCTGACTTTAATTCTCTCGTGACAACCTGAGGCATTTCCTTGTTCAGCGGAGGGAGAGGAGGAGGAGGAGGGAGGAGGGAGCGAACACTTGACTTTTGGGAAAAAAACAAAAGAAAACTCCAGATAAGGGATTAAGAAGGGGAAATTAATAAATTTGTGTCACATATAAAACAGTCCTGCATCGCTTTGAATGAGAACATGCGGCTGCGAGCTGGCTGCGCGCTGGGACAGGTGGGGGCATTTCCTTGTTCAGCGGAGGGAGAGGAGGAGGAGGAGGAGGGAGGAGGGAGCGAACACTTGACTTTTGGCCAAAAAAACAAAAGAAAACTCCAGATAAGGGATTAAGAAGGGGAAATTAATACATTTGTGTCATTTATACAACAGTCCTGCATCGCTTTGAATGAGAACATGCGGCTGCTCGCTGGCTGCGCTGGGACAGGTGGGGGCGTAGGTTAGGGGCCAAAAACTCTGCCCCTTCTGTTCTCTGATTGGTCCGGTCAAAAATCTACCGGAGAAATCCTTGTCTATGAGAGAAGTCCCAGACTGTGCAGTGAAGGGAAATGAGAATTGAGCGGAGCTGTGCAGGAAGGCGAGGGCCAGGCTAACAACTGATAGCTGTTGGTCATTAATTACGATGAAGTTTAGCAACTTCTCGGTAAACATTTGAGCTCCGGGGCTTCAGCGATGTGGTTTTCTTGTTCAGTCCGGGGCGGGGACTCTGGTTTTGGTCAGCCGCTCTCAGCCTGCCCCTCCATCGAGACGGGCAGACTGAGCGGGTCAGACTGGACGTGGCTGGCGTGGTAAGGATAATAATAATAATAATAATTTGTCACATTTGTCATCTGTGTATGTTTCCCATACTTGACAGACGAAATTCGTCTTCTGCCTTTAACCCAACCACCACCAGGTGGTGCAGCGAGCAGCGTAGTCGCGCTCGGGGAGCTGGAGAATTAGATGTGCACTCATAGACACCCCAAGGTGTGTAGTGGCCGGGGCGCGAACCCGCGTCCTTCGGGTCCCAAGTCAAAAGCCCTGCCACTACAGGATGCCTTTGTTTCAGTTCAGCGAGAGTGGCGTTCCGCTGAAGCCCCAGAACTCCAATGTCCAACGTAAAACTAACTTGACTGCAGTTTAATGTGGCGCTATGGCTCCATAGACATTGCACGTTGCTGTCTTGCGGTGTTAAGTGTAAAATACTTCCACACAGCGGACGTGTTACAATGAAAAGTTGGCTAGCTGTTAGCTACAGTGCTACTGCATGTTCTAGCTGGCTGCAAACTATGAACTAGATTTCCTGAATGTGAGGCAGGTCTTATTACTCTGGGTTCATAACACGCCTCCGTTCATGAAATCCATTCCATAGTTTGAAGCTAATGTGCATTATGGATTGGAAATATTGGCAGGTTGGATCGGTAAAATCTGATACATAAATTATGCTGGTATCGGAGGCAGATACCAGATCGGACCCATCCCTCCTTTAGAACATCATTAGAAAGTATTTTATACGGTACATGATAATACAACATGTATTTAGTGGCTACCACAACCCACCTGAGTGTGTATCTGATAAACACCTGAATCTAAAAACCTGTTGTGAGCATGCTTGTCACTAAGGTTTCTCCATAAGAATGTTCAATAGTGGGTGTGGGAACCCACAGACTCGCCCCCACATGAAGGCCGGCGCAGAGCTCCGCGTTTGAGCGAGCGCGGCGCCCCGCTGTGTGAGCGCCGTGAGGTCGCCGCTGCACAAGCCCTTTGAACGTTCACGCGAGCGTGCCAAGCTCCAATTTTACGAGCGCCTACGCGAAGCGCGGTGTCTGACCAATCAGCTGCACGTGGAGGGGGACTGAACTGACCCCCTCCGCTCACAGAGAACGAAGAAGAAAGCAGAGCTCTGTTGGAGCACACACGCTGCTCACGCTGTGCTCTGCTGTGCTCTGCTGTGCTCTGCTGTGAACCCCCCACGCGCAGCGCACGCGCGTGGCGCGGGACTCGGTCCAGCGCGGAGCTCTGCACCGGGCTTGACACAATAGTAACACAGGGAGGACCAGAGCCACAGACACACAAGCCGTTTTCGCATTGACCAGCCCTTAAAGGCCCGGGTGGCCCCGCCCCGCCCTCTAACCCGGGTTCAGCGTGTCCGCATTTTCCTTTTTTTCCCCGGCTCCGCCCTCGTTTTGGAACCATCTCCACCGTGGTTCCATCGGACCGCGGCCCGACGGGCCCAGTTTCACGTCATTTACTGCTCACATTTGATTCGTTGTTTGCAGCAGGGGCTGGACTGCTTCGTGTAGGGGCGAGACCAGAGGGCGTGACTAGCTGCGTGTTGAGTCATCAACTGCGATTTCGCCAGCGCACCTAAAAACACTCTATTTTCATCTAAAAACTACTTTTGAGTGCATAAAAATGATCGGAAACGTGTGTTTATATGCTTAACTTGCTAACTGTAGTGAAAAAACACATGAAAACTCAGTATTTATTTCGTTTTTTCCAAAAATTCGCAACCCGGAAGTCCGCTCGTAAATTTCGCCAGCGCACCTAAAAACACTCTATTTTCATCTAAAAACTACTTTTGAGTGCATAAAAATGATCGGAAACGTGTGTTTATATGCTTAACTTGCTAACTGTAGTGAAAAAACACATGAAAACTCAGTATTTATTTCGTTTTTTCCAAAAATTCGCAACCCGGAAGTCCGCTCGTAAATTTCGCCAGCGCACCTAAAAACACTCTATTTTCATCTAAAAACTACTTTTGAGTGCATAAAAATGATCGGAAACGTGTGTTTATATGCTTAACTTGCTAACTGTAGTGAAAAAACACATGAAAACTCAGTATTTATTTCGTTTTTTCCAAAAATTCGCATTCTGAGCTTTTCGGTAAGAACTGCCCACCCACGTCAAGTGAATACCCCACCCACGTCAAGTGAACACCCCACCCACTTCAAGGCTTGCTCTCCGGACAGTGCGCAATCAACGAGGGCGGGCCAGAGCTGGCTCTGGGCCAACCAGAGACGAGCGGGACCAGGGAGGGCCGGCAAATGCGTAAACGGCTACAGCGGCCCCCAAGCACGGAGCACCGGGAGACTCCAGATAGTGCACCACAGTGACCAAGAGTGCACCCCCACAAGGGAATCAACCAGTCCACCCACAGCAACACCCACAGTGAGTACCCCCTACGCAAGTTAGGGCGCACACCAACAGGCCTAGACACCCCCGGGACAACAGCACAGATCCACCCATGAGAGAGCCCCCAACATACCCCCCCACCCCCACCCACAGCCCAGACCCCCAGCCAAGCACCAGACCGCAGCCACAGCCAGACAAGAAGACACCCAGGCTAAAGGCTGGGTTATACTCCGCAAAACTCCCTGTCTTACGTCTTCTACCCCCCATTGAGTGAACAAACATTGCGCAACTTCTGGCTGCACTCGCGCTGTGATCCCCAGGATCACGTACAGACAGCCCGTCTTGTACGTGGACCCCAAGCAGAACTGCAAGACGTCTTGCAGTTTTGCTTGGGGGCCACGTACAGTACAAGACGGGCTGTCACCGGGGGATCACAGCGGGAGTGCAGCCAGAAGTTGCGCTAACCTGTTTTCACTCAACGGGGGGTAAAAGACGTAAGACAGAAGTACAGAGCTTTGAAGCGTGACGTCACTGGTCCGCAGCGCAAAGTGGCGCACAGCATTGTGGGAAAGAAATCGCCATTTTTGAAGCCCTACTAAAATAAGCTCTGTCTCTCGTTTTTTTGTTAGAATCTAAGAAGGTTGTAACAGTTTTGCAATGGTCTAAACATGCTGTGTTATTGGATGTAATGTCCGGTCACACGACCTGAAAGTAGATAGAAAACGGACTTTCTGTTTCCTGTTCGCTGCTGGAAGCAGCGCGAGGGAGCTCATGTGTCGGACCTAACGAAAAGGAGATGAATGTCCTGATATCAGCGGTGACACGTCCTGATATAACTTTCTCCATGTCCCAAAATAACTGCTAGTTTGTTCCAGACACTGGTGAGTGTATAAGTCAAAGTCAAGTCAAAGTCAACTTTATTGTCAAAACTGCAATGTAGTAGTCCCCGACGTACGAGCGCTCTTACATACGAGGTCCCGGACTTACGAGCTGGCGAAAGAGAAGTAAATTTGTAAAAAATACAGCACTTTTTTGTGTTTTTAGATGAAAGTGTGTTAGCTAACCGTTTGGAAACACGTTTCCGACCATGTTTATGAACTAATATGAACGTTTTTGATGAAAAACGAGTGTTCGTAGTAGCGCTAGCATAAATGTTCTAACACGAGCGAAAATCCGGACTTACGAGAACACGTGCTTCGTGTTCCAACTTACGAATTTTCGTGTTACGAGCAACTTGCAGGAACGGAACTCGCTCGTAAGTCGGGGACTACCTGTATGTACAGGACATACACAGGATTGAAATTGCATTTCTCTCTGTCCCTCGGTGCAACAGTAAACATTTAAACACTATAACACTGAAACATTTAATAAACATAAGCATAAAATGAAATAATAAAAGTGTAATACTGTCCTGAGTTTTTTCATAGTAGTATAAAAGTGTAAAAAAGTGTAAAAAGTACATCTATAAAATAAAATGAAAGTTCTGGCATTGACATTTGTAATAAGAGTGACCAAGCAACATATGAAGTTTATGTACACAGTACAGGAAACCCTCGAGGTACGACACCTGCGACCTACGGCAACTCAGACTTACGATTTTATCATATTTAATAAAAATATGATTAAAATTTTTTTTTTATTATTATTTTTTTTTGTGTGTTTAAAAGTTATTAATTTCATGTGTATAGCACTTTGTTGCAGCTGTGGTTGTTTTAAATGGCTTTATAAATAAAGTATAATTATTAATTTTACGTTTTGATTAGAAATTTATCGTATTTACGCAACTTCCGGTCGTTTCCGGTCGCCATTTTACAACAGCACTGCGGTCAATGGAGCTCTAGAGGCTACTGTCAGCTGGCTCCGTGTGCCCGATCAGGGTTGCCTCATACGGATAAATTAGCTGGAAACACTCGGTCAACTCTGTGGACGTCTCAGGTCCGGAGGAGCGGGCGATCGGCGGCCACAACGCCGCCCGACATGCTAACGACAGCAGCTAACAGAGCAGCTAACACAGGCGAAGACACCGAGCCGACATGCTGCGGAGGGGCCATCTGCGGCCGGGAGCTCGCCGCAAATGTCCGCCTGGCAGTCGGGGGACACCGAGCTAACGCGGAGATACAAAGCCGATGCCTGAGCCATAGGCGTAATTTACACGGGGGTTAGGGGGGTTTTGACCCCCCCAATAATTTGATCCGGTCATTTAACCCCCCCAATAAAATGAAATCATTTCGTCATTATACATATCTTACATCAATAATTGATTTTCTTTATTCATTCAAATTTTTTAGTAAAATTGCTGCATGTTTTTAACAAACTCCCTGAGGACTGACCCCCTCCCATGCAAATAATTTGGTATCACCCATCTCACCGGCTACAGGAAGTCACGTGAGTCACGGAGCTGCTCATGAAGTTGCCCAGAAGTTTCTACATGCATGTGTTCGAAAAAGGCCTCCTTTGGTCGGACTGACTCTGTCGCTGCCCGCCCCTTGCTATGGATGTAGCTGCTATTAGCTGTGAGGTTCGCTGTTTTTGTTTGCAAGATACCACTCATAAACCACACCGCGGATTTTTAAATCAAGCTGATTTCACATTTGGTTCAGCTCAGGAGCCCATCTGCTGTAGTGAGGTAAGAAATATATTTTTTAAGCGTTTATTTAACTAAATTTAAAGAAACAAAGCTCCGGTTTGACCCGCCTGGCGCCTGCATAAAATTCAGCGAACTTTTTTTTTTTTAAATCCAGCTGATTTGAACATTTCGTCAAACTCAGGAGTACGTCTACTATCACCCATAAGTCAGCGAAGAAATACTGTATATTTTTAAGCGTTTATTTAGCTAAATTTAAAGAAAGAAAGCGTCCGGTTTGACCCGCCTGGCGCCTGCATAAAAATCAGCGAACTTTTTTTTTTAAATCCAGCCGATTTGAACATTTAGTTAAACTCAAGAACACGTCTTCTATAAAGTCAGCTTAGTAATATATTTTTTCTCGCAAAGAAATAATTGTTTTTACCGTGTTTCTTTGTGAAGTTCTTCGTACTAGCTGGGTCCTGTCGCCGCCATCTTGATCAGGACAAAGCTGACGCGTCGCGTGGAGATGACGCGTATACAGCAAGAGAAATTGAATATGATGTCCCATTAAGTAAAGCAGAAATAAAAATAATTGTTAAAGATAAAATAAATGATATGTGGCAGGAGAGGTGGGATTTAGAGGAAAGAGGAAGACATTTACATAACATACAGAAGGAGGTACTCCTAAGTGACGATAGTAGTTTAATGTCTAGGAGAGAGGAAGTATGGATTAAGTTGAGGATTAATAATAATAATAATAATAATAAATTCAATTTATACCGCACTTTTCATTAATAAAAATCTCAAAGTGCTTGGGCACACTACATTAAATAGTGGTCTAAAGATAATAGGAAAACATCCATCAGGTGACTGCTCTAATTGTGGGGTACTGGAAGGAGTGGAACATGTGTTGATTTATTGTAAGAAATATAATAAAGAGAGGAAGGCACTGGAAAGGGTAATGGGGAGTTCGGTGACAATGGTTACTTTATTGAAGAAAAATCAGTCACAGGTTATAACTAAAGCATTTGTTAAATATTTGAAAGTTACAAAATTAGCTGAAAGGATTTAATTTTATTTTAATTAATTAATTAATTAATTTATTTATTTATTTTTTGTTGAAAGTAGACTCTTGAATTACATCTCCGTCCAGTTGATGGCGGTAATGCACTGAGTTTGTAAACTGCCAGTAAACACCATCGAAGAAGAAGAAGAAGAGATGACGCGTATTAAACACTGAAGCGTATAGTGTACAATTTTTTCGTGTTTATTGTTAATCACAACCCCCCCAATGTTAGACCTAAAGTTACGCCCCTGGCCTGAGCAGCCGCGGATCGCCCCGCGATGGCTCCAACAACGCCGCCCGAGATGCTAACGACAGCAGCTAACAGAGCAGCAAACACAGGCGAAGACACCGAGCCGACATGCCGCGGAGGGGCCATCTGCGGCCGGGAGCTCGCCGCAAATGTCCGCCTGGCAGTCGGGGGACACCGAGCTAACGCGGAGATACAAAGCCGACAGCCTTTTTGAATGAACTGACATGCTAACCAGTGCTGCTAATGCTAACCGTAGCTAACGCCGAGCTTGTTTTGGATGGAGGACATCGCGGAGAAACGGCTTTCAGTAAGTTTTTTTTTTTTCTGGCTCCAAATGTATGAAGTTAAGAAGCTAACAGTCATTCTTTTAAACAGTTTTGACCACGTGTGTGCGTGTGGAGCGTAAGGAAGCTGGGGGAGCTCGCACCCGAGCTGATGCTAAAAGACAAAGGCAGGCTTTGACCAGCTCAAAGTAAGACATTATATTTTTTATTTATTGTACAGTACTGTATTCATTTACTGTACAGTTCTGTGCATGTTCATGGCCTAGTATGTCTGCTTGTTCAGTCTCATGCCATTAAATATGTGTGCGGCGCTCCGTTAGCGGTATAGCCGCGACCTATGTCAGAAACGCGGACCTACGACAGGCAGGTGTTTTTGGTCCGCGAGGTACGACAAAATCGACCTAAGTCACACACGTAGGTCCCTATCCCTGACGTACCTCGAGGGTTTGCTGTATATGTATGAGGTAGTTGATATTGGTATAGAGATAAAGTGGCATATACAGTAAGGCTAGTAAAAAAATATATATCAGCAGTAGTGTAGATATAAAAAGTAGTGTAAATGTAAACAGTAGTAATAAATGTAAACAGTAGTAATGAATGTAAACAGTAGTAATAAATGTAAACAGTAGTAATGAATGTAAACAGTAGTAATAAATGTAAACAGTGAATGTAAACTGTAGTATAAATTTGTTTTGTTAGAGTTGTGCCATAATTTTTGCCACGATTTTGTCCAGGTGTTTAGTTCATAGAAGTGGGTCAGCCTATGGTTGGGTTTATATTTTTTATATAACGTTGTCTGATTTTAGACAGAGGGGACAGCTGTGTTATTGTGAAATAAACTGTTTAAAGTTTGTAGTGTTGTCACTGTTACTGTATTAATACTGATCTGTGTTCTGATACGTCCTTGTCAAGGCAGACCTTCATATGAAATGGATGGAAACTCCAGAAGAGCTCAGTGAAGTTGCAGATGGAGGAGCAGGGACCAGCAGCAAAAAACTACAAATACACCGTCAATCTTTGAATCTAGACACCCCCGGGACAACAGCACAGATCCACCCATGAGAGAGCCCCCAACATACCCCCCCACCCCCACCCACAGCCCAGACCCCCAGCCAAGCACCAGACCGCAGCCACAGCCAGACAAGAAGACACCCAGGCTAAAGGCTGGGTTATACTCCGCAAAACTCCCTGTCTTACGTCTTCTACCCCCCGTCAATGTTGCTCAGGTACAGCAAACCCCCTACCTACGACTCCATCAACCTACGGCAACCCGGACCTACGAACGTATCATATTTAATAAAAATATGAAATAATAAAAAAAAAAAAATTGTGTTTAAATGTTCTTAATTTCATGTGTACAGCATTTTGTTGCAGCTGTGGTTGTTTTAAAGGCTTTATAAATATAATAATTATGATAAAAATGATCATTTCTGATCATTTTTGTCAAAATTGTGCAACTTCCGGTCATAACACCCCCTAGCTACGGCAGAATCGAGCTGCGAACGGTCCTTAGGTCCGGAACTCGTTCTTAACTCGGGGGTTTGCTGTATAAAACAATTTCTTCATGTACAAACAGAAAGGTAGTAGTCATCTGTTACAGAACAGGTCAGAGCTGAATAAAAACCAGCTGGAAAAAGTAAATTTAAAGTATTAAATAGGACTTCCTTGTTTTGTCATCATTGTTTAATGTGTCAAACAAAACTGTCTAATATCTGTCTTTTTCTCTTCAAGGGATGGAGGTGACAAGCTCATAACAGAAGGACGTTGTTATCTGACAGAGGCTTTGATATTAGACTGTGTGAGAGTCAAGGTTCTTTATTGTCATTCACATCACATGTTGTACGTGAGGTGGAATGAAACTGTGTACACAGGGTCCCATTTACAGCCAACAAAAGTATAAAATGAATGATGTGCTGAGGTTAAAATCCCTCTTCTCCACATCGAGAGGAGCCAGTTGAGGTGGCTCGGGCATCTGGTTAGGATGCCTCCTGGACGCCTCCCTGGTGAGGTGTTCCGGGCATGTCCCACCGGGAGGAGACCCAGAGGAAGACCCAGGACACGCTGGAGGGACTATGTTTCTCGGCTGGCCTGGGAACGCCTTGGGATTCCCCCAGAGGAGCTGCTGGACTCGTTTTGAAATATTTTTACAGTTGAATAATAACAAGTGGTTGTTTTTTCTCATTTAATAAAAATTAATGTGGTAAACATTTATGAAACATTTAATTCAGCACTAACATGTAAACATGATGAAATTGATCACATTTGTAGTAAACATTTGATGTATTAACAAATTTCATTAACAGGGATTAACCTGTCCAAATAAAAGTTGAATGAATGAATTTCAGGTAAGAAATAAACAAAATGAAACAGATCCATTTTGAAGTAAACATTTGATGTAATTAAACATTTCTAGTAACAATGTGATGAACATTGTGTAAGTTAATACATTTTATAGAAAAATTGCTACACAAATGTGCAAATATAAGTGAACAGCATGATTTACATAATTATGTATCCCTTGAAGCTGGAGAACAAACTGAGAAATATTTTTAGGAAGCTTCATGCTTTCTGCAGACGTCCAGCCATGTCTGTGTGGGTCCACACAAGGTCACAGTGGTTTGATTGTGCACCTGTGCAGTGTGGACGATGCTTCTTCAGGTGAAATTCATCTCCTGCCTCCACAGCCGCTGGATGCTGCATGTCTTGATTTGTGAGGGAACTTTCTCCAGGCAGCAGCGATCACTGAGTCCATCAGGAGATGCTCCAAGTTCAGGAGTTGGATTTTGTACTGCTAGCTGTATTTTAATGCATCACCCTCATGACTCAGAGAGCAGAACCTGTGAACACACAATTAAAATGGTGAATGAAAAGACAGAAACATTTGTCTATAATATATATGCATCTTAATACATATTATATATAAAGTAATCTAATCAAGATTTGAAGTCTACATGTCATTAGACAAGCTCAAGTCATTAAAAATAAGGTAATTTTCTACGTGGAACTTTGTAAATCAGTTAAATATAAAAAATTAAGTGTTCACAATTTCTAATACTCATAGCATACAGAAGGTTGATTGATTCGGAAAGACATGTATATTAATAATTTATGTAAAATTAATGAGCCAACAACGTACCTTCAATGTATTTACAATCTGGGGGATTTAAATATGTCCAAATCATCTATCCAGCTATGCATAGATTGGACCAGCTCTCCCAGTGAATTGTAATTATAAAAATTATTTGTGGTGTAAACATTGACACAGACCAGGTCTGCTAAAATGACTGGGAATGTCAGTGGAAGCAAATATTACTCCAGGTCTCTGCTCCATTTATTTATTTATTTCAAACGGGCAACATTTCCAACTATACCGATTTTTTTCCATGTAGTTTTTTTTTAAATCTGGGAGAAGCTTATTACGATAGTCCACTTTATTTTGTGCTGCTTTTCAGATTCGTGACGGAAGATACAGCGCGAAAATGATGGAAATCTCCTGAATTTCTTTTATTTTTTCTGAGGGCAACAAAGATGGCGGTCGAGACTGGAACGCCCCGACACGCCCCCGACACTCCCCCACACAGTGACGTGTGCTCCAAAGCTCTATAAACCAAGCTTGAGTCCACCCATCCCCTCCCACAGCTCCCCCCCCCCACCAATACTATAGTCTCACCCCCCACAGTAGACGCCCCAAAGCCCACCAATGCATCGAGGGCCCCCAGGACAGGGATGGGTGCATGCACCAGCCCAAGACCCCGACAACATACCAGTCAAGACCCGAGACCCCTGGGCCAAGCCAGGACCGACACTCCCCCAGAACCCGAGCCCACGCCCACCACAAACCCACCCAGGAGCAGCCAGGTCACCAGACCACTTCTGCTTTGGCTTAATGTAATTCCGTTTTTTCAAATGTTGTGATTTTATCGTTTTTGTTGTGTTTTTTCAAATGTTGTTCATTTACACCAGGGGTCCCCAAACTTTTTCCTGTGAGGGCCACATAACTTTTCCCTTCTCTGGTGGGGGGCCGGAGTCAGTTTGTAACAGGAAAAAGTGTGACGATTGCAGGAGTGCCTAAATGTAAAAATGTATTGTTTTCCAGAAAGCACAATCAAATAACCCTCTCTGGGTTCTTCACAGAACAAAAGTCAGGAGATAAATAATAACACTATTAATAAAATAAATAATAGCACTATTAAAGGAGACCACATATAGGTATTTAAAAATTTTATGTTATGTCTGTGTGCTATCTTGACAATATTAATTCATTTTAATACACAAAATAATTCTTAGATAATTAATTATACCCTTTTTAATTCTGCCATTTTTAACTTTCGTTTTGAACGACCGGTTTCTTGAAGTCCACGCCCTTCAAAGATCTGTTTACGCCCTCTGTAACAGCCAGTATCTGTAATGTGTTGTTGTTTTAAAATTAGCTCTTTTTTTATTACTCATTTGACTTACTGTTAGTGCTAGCTTAAGATAACTTACCGAAACCCGTCTGAGCGCGCCGCAATTAGCTGCTCCTTTTAGCATTAGACCACCCGAATCCGAAGCTAATGTTAGCTTGTTCCTCTTCCGGTGTTCGCCAGCTCCGCTCGTTGCACGCGGAGATTTTGGGAGTTATCGCTGTTCCAGTCAAGACAACACAAAGTTCACCAAGTGTCTCCCGTAAATTAATCCGTAAGGAGAAGGTCCTCGCTGCTGCGAGGCTGCTGCGAGGGCAGCAGCGAGGCTGTACAGTTGAAGCTCCGCTCCATCGCGCCAGAAGAGGGTCCCGTTGCCGCTGGTCCCTACGCCGGGGGTCCGCTCGTTTAATTTTTGCCGGCTGCGCGTTGGGAGCGATCGCAAATACACTAAAAATTGAACTAAAACATAAAAATAACAATTATACTTTATTTATAAAGCCATTTAAAAAAAACACAGCTGCAACAAAGTGCTGTACACATGAAATTAAGAACATATAAACAAAAGATGAGATGAAATCATGAAAAACAACAGTCATGTGTTTAATACAGAAGTGGGTTGAGCCTAACCAGGGGTTGCTAGGTGAGGGGCTGGACTCAGGTTTGAGGTGATTGGCTACGGCTTGTGACGTCAATAACTGCAGGAAGTGTGAATCCAGGTGTATTTATCAAAAATAAATAAATCTACTTAGAGTAAATAAACCACTGGGTGCATTTTTTTGGCACAAGGACTGTTTTTTTATGAAGTAAATACCCAAAGTTGAGTAAAAAAAACATTAAAAAGTGAATTTTGCATCTGTGGTCCCCTTTAATAAAATAAATAATAACCAAATAACCCTCTCTGGGTTCTTCAAAGAACAAAAGTGCATTTAACATACATTTTCTGTTGTGCTGTGCACAATTTTAACAGGTCCAAGTTCAGCTTAGTTGTCAGAGCAGAATCTCTTAAATGGCTCATATGAGCAGGCTCTCAAAGTTCCTGTGTTCCTTCCTTATAATCCTTTTGTAGGTTCCAGCAGGCTTGTAGACATCGCTGTTTGCAGCTCTTTCATCAACTTCCCTGTGAAAACCACAAAGCTATCATACTTGTCTTTGTGACGGGATTCAGTGTCGCCACAGATTGTACAGTATTCTTTGAATACTGCCACCGCCTCTTTACAGATGAGACAGACAGCCTTTTTTTTGCATTGAACAAAAAATAAAGTCAAAGTCAAGTCAAAGTCAGCTTTATTGTCAGAACTGCAATATGTACAGGACATACACAGAATTGAAATTTCGTTTCTCTCAGTCCCTCGGTGCAACAGTAACTATTTAAACATTGAAACACTGAAACATATAATAATAGACATAAGCATAAAATAGTAAAACTGTGACACTGTCCTGAGTTTTTGCATAATGGTATAAGAGTATAAAAATTTACACCAACTCTAAAACTAAAACACTAAACATTTAATGAACATAATACTGTCCTGAGTTTTTGCATACTAGTATAAAAAGTATAACTATAAAATAAACTAAAGGTTCAAGCATTGACATTTGCAAAGTGGCAAAGCAGCATATGAGTTAATGTACACAGTATATGTATGAGGTAGTTGATGTTGTTATAGAGGCAAAAGTGGCATATGCAGTAAGGCACATTGGGCATCCTTAAATAAGGCTGGTCAGAGAATACTGTATATGTATCAGCAGTGGTGTAGATATAAAAGTAGTGGAAATGTAAACAGTAGTAATAAATGTAAGCAGTAGTAATAAATGTAAACAGTATTAATAAATGTAAACATTGAATGTAACCAGTAGTATGACTATAGGCAGTGATGTAATACAAACAGTGCAAATATGAGAAGTAGTGCAAACTGAATGAGCACATGACCGAGAGTTTAGTGAATAACCCGTTTGATGACACAGAGTCCGCAAGGAGGTGCCGACGATCTTCTCAGCTGCTCTCACGATGCGCTGGAGGCTCTTGCGGCATGATGCAGTACATGCACCAAACCACACAGTGATGCAGCTGGTCAGGACACTTTCTATGGCACCTCTGTAGAAGGTGCACATGATGGGGGTTGAAGCTCCAGCCCTTTTCAGCTTGCGGAGAAAGTAGAGACGCTGGTGAGCCTTCTTGGCCAGTGATGCAGTGTTCCTGCTCCAGGACAGGTCCTCTGAGACGTGCACTCCCAGGAACTTGGTGCTGTCTACTCTCTCCACTGCGGTGCTGTTGATGGTCAGAGGGGCATGTTGGGCATCCCTCTTCCTGAAGTCCACAACAATCTCCTTTGTCTTCTCCACGTTGAGAGTGAGATTGTTGTGTCCGCACCACAAGATGGTGTAGTGGCAGGGCTTTTGACTTGGGACCCGAAGGACGCGGGTTCGCGCCCCGGCTCCGGCGACTACACACCTTGGGGTGTCTATGAGTGCACATCTAATTCTCCAGCTCCCCGAGCGCGACTACGCTGCTCGCTGCACCACCTGGTGGTGGTTGGGTTAAAGGCAGAAGACCAATTTCGTCTGTCAAGTATGGGAAACATACACAGATGACAAATGTGACAAATTATTAATTATTATTATTATTACAAGGCCAGGCGGCTCACCTCGTTCCTGTAGTCCGTCTCATCGTTGTTGCTGATGAGACCCACCACTGTTGTGTCGTCCGCAAACTTGATGAAGTGGTTGGAGCTGTATGATGGTGTGCAGTCGTGTGTTAGCAGGGTTAATAGAAGGGGGCTCAGCACACATCCTTGTGGGGCCCCTGTGTTCAATCGTTTGTCCGCTGCAGCTTAAATGCCCTGCATTCTGAATCAATTTTTCTCTTACCTAATCTTTTAGCCATTATTCCGTTCTGTCTTTGAGAGGGGCGGGTTTAGGATTTTTTTCTGGGGGTTGCCAGATAGGGGCACAGACCGCAGAAGGGTGGAACAGAATGCCACGTTTTGGATGTGTCAGCATTTTTTCTCCAAACGCTGACACAATAAATTAAATGTGGAACAATAGTTCAAAATACTGTAGTTCATAGCTAAGGAACATTTTATTGCAAAAGTCCAACTTTATTATCAAATATACACATATGAAAAAAAATCTAAATGCTCTCTGGTATTGTTCTGGGGGCCGGACCAAATGTGGAGGTGGGCCGGATCCGGCTCGCGGGCCGCAGTTTGGGGACCACTGGTGTACAGTGACAATAATCCCTTGGCTTATGTGATGAAAAGTGCTAAACTGAACGCAGTAGGACATCGCTGGGTGTCTGAATTAACGGATTTCCGTTTCACTCTGAAGTACAGACCTGGTAAAGTCAATCGAGATGCTGACTTTCTATCTCGTAAACCAGTAGAAATGGACAAAATAATGTCAGCATGTACAGAGGAATGTAAACCTGATGACATAACCGCACTAAGACATGGACTCAAAGCAGATCACAATGGTAATACTGATTTCAGCTATTACATGCAATGTAGATGTACTGTCACAACTAACATCTCCATGTACAACTCCACTTGAGCCAATAGCAATCAAAGACATTCAAATTGCTCAACAAGAAGATCAAGTGACACAAAGAGTAATCACATTAAAGCAGAAAAATGAAAGACTTAAATACAGAGATATGTAAGTAAAAGAGCCAAGTGAAGTCAAACGACTTCTGAGAGAGTGGCCTCATCTCTACCTGGACAAAGATGGAGTTTTACGTCGAAAAACAAAAACCAGAAATCAGCTTGTAGTTCCTGCTAAGTTCAAGTCCCTGATTTATCAGCAGCTACATGAGGAAATGGGTCATTTAGGAGCAGACAGAATGATCTCATTAGCCAGAGAAAGATTCTTTTGGCCAAAAATGCGAGAAGAGATTGAACATCATGTTACAAGAGTCTGCCGCTGCCTGAAACAAAAGAAACCCAACCAAAAGACTAAAACTCCACTACAAACTATTACAACCTACGCACCTTTTGAACTAATCTCAGTTGATTATTTGCATCTAGAGAGAAGCAAAAGTGGAGCAGAGTACATTCTGGTAATAGTGGATCACTTTACTAAGTTTGCACAGGCTTATGCAACCTCTAACAAGTCTGGCAAGACAGCTGCACGCAAAATCTTTTACGACTTCATTCTGAGATTTGGATACCCTGCTAGAATCCATCATGATCAAGGAAGGGAATTCGATAACGAGTTGTTCACAAAGTTGCAAAGTTACAGTGGGATACAACAATCAAGGACGACACCTTATCATCCCCAGTCTAACCTAAGTGAACGTTTTAACAGAACTTTACTGAGCATGCTCAGAACACTGGAAGAGACACAGAAACCTAACTGGAAAGACTATTTAAATAAAGTAGTCCATGCATACAATTCAACAGTTCATGAATCGACGGGTTTTTCACCTTTCTTTCTGTTATTTGGAAGAGACCCTGTCTTACCGATTGACCTATTGTTTCCAAAAGAACCAAAGCAGTCACAGTCTCACCAAGATTATGCAGACAAATGGCAAAGGTCAATGCAGGAAGCTTACAGTATTGCACAAGAAAACATGAAGAAAGCAAGTGTAAGAGGACAAAAGTATTACAACCGAAAAGCCTGGAGTTCAGAACTTTAACCTGGAGACCACGTACTAGTCCAAAACCTATCTGAAAGAGGATGACCTGGAAAGATACGTGCTTACTGGGAAAACAAAACGCACGTTGTAAAAGAAAGGAGAGGACAAGACAGTCCAGTTTATGTGGTGACACCATTAGATGGTGAAGGGAGGGAAAGAACCCTTCATAGAAACATCTTACTACCTTGTCCTTATCTTGTTGATGGCCTAGATACTAAAGAGCCAAAAGAGAAATACAGGTAACCCCCCACTTACGACTCCATCGACCTACGAACAACGGGACCTACGAACGTATCATATTTAATAAAAATATGAAATTACTGTATTAAAAAAATATATATATATATATTTTTTTATTATTTTTTTGTGTTTAAATGTTCTTAATTTCATGTGTACATCACTTTGTTGCAGCTGTGGTTGTTTTAAAGGCTTTATAAATAATAATTATGATAAAAAATGATCATTTCTGATCATTTTTGTCATGATTGCGCAATAATTGTGCAACTTCCGGTCATAACAGGAAGAAGGTCGGTCATAACAGGAAGAAGGTCGCCAGTCACCGGAGGCCAGCCATCTTAGGGTTAGTCACGGCTACAGGCAGCAAGGTTTGGAAGACTTGTTGATCAGGATTGCCTCATATGGATTAATTACTATCTGGAATCGCTCTGTGAGCTCTGTGGACGTCTCAGGCGGAGAAGCAGCTGCAGATTGATGGCCGATTGGGCCGCACCGCCGCTCCAACACCAGCTCATGGCCTGGCTAGCAGAAGCTAACACAGGCCTCGAGAGCTAACACAGGCCTCGAGCAGCTCCCGTGGTTTGCTCGTCGCGCTGCTCGGCCTGATAACAACAACGCATGGCAACCTAAGATGTCGGCTATGACCATCTCAAAGTAAGAAAATATATTTTTATTTATTCTGTAAATGTGAATAGCAATGTTTAACATTACAGTACACTACTGTACATGCTTAAATGTGTGCGCGCGCTCCGTTAGCATGATAAATAAAGGTTGAATGAATGAATGAATTTTTTTTTTAAATAATTTTCACCCCCTACCTACGACCGGATCGAGCTGCGAACGGTTCTTAGGTCCCAAACTCGTTCGTAGGTCGGGGGTTCCCTGTACAACCAAAAGAGAAAAGTAAACAGACAAACATGCCAAACTAAAGACAATGTGCAGGAGGATGCTGACAGCTGTAGTGAGGATGAGTACTCTGCGTGGATTCCTCGTCAAAGCCAGACTACCCGCCTCAATCCACATGCCCCAGTCTTTCAGTCCAAATCAAGCCAACCTGCAGTAGAAACACAAACTGGAAGACTTGTACGTGAACAAAGCCAGTTCCAGGGTGAGAATGATTCTGCTGAGATCAATAATGAAGTGGACGACAGACATGAGGAAGGAGACATGCAGAACCAAGACAAGTCAAAATACTGACATGGACATTGAAGATCAAGCAGTTGAACTTGAAATGTTTGAGGAGGCCACTAATGCTTCGTCAGAGGGTGATCAGATGGAGCAGGAGCGACGTTCTTCAAGAACACGTCGACCAAGATCTATCTTTACGTATGATGAGTTAGGGAAACCTAGTTTAACATATTTAAAGGTATTGTGACATGATTTTGTAAATTTGAATATTTGTCAGAACATATATATCTTATATCATTGAGCTCTGGTCGTTTTTGCATAATAAATTATAAACATATTAAAATTTTATTCGAAATTATGCTAAATTTTTCTCTGGTATTTGCTGGGATACGCCCCTGAAATTCCGCGCATTTCCGCAATACGTCATCACCAGTCGTCGTCACCAGTCATCAACGTCACAACGGGCAGAAGGCAGAGCCTTGCCCGTTTATTAGGTGTGTTAACTGCTTGCCATACAGATTCATTTCCTGAAGGATCGCCTTTTATTTGTGTAACTTGAAAAATGCCGTCACGTTGTAGTGCATTTGTGTGTTCTAATATCAGCAGTGAACAAGTGAGCCTTCACAAATTTCCAAAAGATGACAAACTTTGTCAAGAATGGACCAGACAACGACCGGTGGGTTCCAGGAGTCCTATGTCTGCAGCGACCATTTCACTGCCGATTGTTTTCAGCACCTGGTATAAAAGAATCTTTAGGATTACCATTAAGATTCAGAAGACTTTTAAAACCGGATGCTATTCCTACTATTTTTAAAAGAAAATCTACAGAAGAAAGTCCCACAGGAGCTACCATGTCGAAACAACGCAGGGACCATCGGAAGACTGTCCAGGAGATGAGTAAGTCTTTGTGTAAACATAATCGGAGGTGTGTAGTGTTTTAGATTATAAACTATTTATTTTACGTGAGTTCATGTTGTTTTACTTTATACACTTTGAGTGTATAAAGCCAATTATCACGGCAGATTATGTTTGTTCGCTGCTAACAAGCTAGCCGAATCAGATAGCTAACACAATAGCCGCGATACAGGCCACGTTGCTAATGATGTATTTTTAAATTATGTCTGCGCCATCAGGTAACATCTGTAGTTTCCTTCTATTCGGGGAGGGATATTAATGAGAGTTTTGGATGATTTACTGTCTTAAAATGATATATCGCTGACGCAACCGGTAATAAGCCGACATAGCAGCTAACAAACATTAGCCGAGTGCCCGGAGCAAACACGTTGCTAATGATGTATTTTTAAATTATGTCTGCGCGATCAGGTAATTCTTTTTATTCGGGGAGGGATATTAATGAGAGTTTTGGATGATTTACTGTCTTAAAATGATATATCGCTGACGCGACTGGTAATAAGCCGACATAGCAGCTAACAAACATTAGCCGAGTGTCCGGAGCAAACACGTTGCTAATGATGTATTTTTAAATTATGTCTGCCGATCAGGTAATTCTTTTTATTCGGGGAGGGATATTAATGAGAGTTTTGGATGATTTACTGTCTTAAAATGATATATCGCTGACGCGACTGGTAATAAGCCGACATAGCAGCTAACAAACATTAGCCGAGTGTCCGGAGCAAACACGTTGCTAATGATGTATTTTTAAATTATGTCTGCCGATCAGGTAATTCTTTTTATTCGGGGAGGGATATTAATGAGAGTTTTGGATGATTTACTGTCTTAAAATGATATATCGCTGACGCAACCGGTAATAAGCCGACATAGCAGCTAACAAACATTAGCCGAGTGCCCGGAGCAAACACGTTGCTAATGATGTATTTTTAAATTATGTCTGCCGATCAGGTAATTCTTTTTATTCGGGGAGGGATATTAATGAGAGTTTTGGAAGATTTACTGTCTTAAAATGATATATCTCAGACGTGACCGGTGTCAGGGACTCTTGTTAGCCAAGATAGCTTCTAAAAATATTAGCCGAGAGCCCGGAGCAAACACGTTGCTATGTATGCATTTTTAAATTATGTCTGCGCCATCAGGTAACATCTGTAATTTTTTTATTCAGGGAGGGTTTATTAATGAGAGTTTTGGAAGATTTACTGTCTCAAAATGATATCTCAGACGCGATAGGACATGCTCCGCCATTATTATTTAAATGCACGTTGGAGCGTGCCTTCCCGTTGTCACGTCAAGATGACATTTTGCGGAAATGCGCAGATTTTTAGGGGCGTATCCCAGAGAAAACAACTACCATAACTTGGAATAAAAATTTAATATATTTATAATTTATTATGCAAAAACGACCAGAGCTCAATGATATAAGATATATATGTTCTGACAAATATTCAAATTTACAAAATCATGTCACAATACCTTTAAGGGAATAGAGATAAGTGTTTGAACCATATTAAGTTCCAGTTACAGCTAAAGTTAATTGAAAATTTTTCATTATTCATTGGGTACAATAATTCAGTTACAGGTATGAGTAATTTTGCAGAAATATATTTTTTTTCATTCATTCATTCAACCTTTATTTATACAGGCTAGCCTCGTTGAGTCACGGGGACTCATTTACAAGAGGGACCTGTCTCACTCACACCAAACAACCATCCACTCTCACACTCACACCTAGGGTCAATTTAGAGTCACCAATCAGCCTAACAAGCATGTTTTTTGGTCTGTGGGAGGAAACCGGAGTACCCGGAGGAAACCCACGCATGCACGGGGAGAACATGCAAACTCCACCCAGAAAGGCCCCGGACCGGGATTTGAACCGGCAACCTTCTCGCTGAGAGGCAGCAGCTCTACCAGTTGTGCCACCGTGCTGCCCATTTCTAGTGACTAAAACTAAACATGTAGTTATGCCAGTGATGTGTTTACAGAAGAAAGTTTGTGTTTACAAGGTAACACAAAAGTAGTCTGTAAGAAGCCATACTTCATTTCAAAGCATGTTTAATATGGATATATTTATTAAGGTGGAATGGTAGATTTAGCCATATGTGACTTAAAGTGCGTCTTTCACGTTAAACACATGTTGTTGCCTTTTCAACCTAACATGTCTAAAACTCTAATTTTCATCAAAAATACAGATCATATCTCAAAATAAAATGTGCTACTACTACCTTTTTTGTCTTCCCTCGCTACTCTGTCTAAAAATAGTGCCCTCAGCGGTAAACCGGAAGTGACATCACAGGAGGGGAACGTTCGTGCTTTAGCTAAGAAAGATATGGGATCGCACCAGGAGGAGGCGACAGATTACAAAGTTGTTTTGACATAAGTATGTCATCTCTGACTATTACATCAAATATCTAGCCAAATAACTTCTAGATACAGTACAGTATATACTACCTAAAGCTAAAAATGGTTTATATTTACATATACAGGTAGCCTAAATATAAAGATACATGTACAGCATTAATTATACCACTGATGGATTTAACTACATTAGCCTTAGCTCCCTAAACAATTACTTTTTCCATCCTAAACCACTCAGTGGATATTGTTTCTGCTTTCAGAGTGTAATTATAAAGGGTGTATTTACTTAACAATCGCCTGTATAACACATTTGAGATGAAATTCGATTTTTTATTAATTTTTTAAGACATGCAACATGGTCGCGCTAGCTTAAAATTAGTATCGTATTTTGTTCCATCTAAAGTCACTTATATCTCCTAAACCACTCGGTGGATATTTTTTCTGCTTTCAGAGTGTAATTATAAAGGGTGTATTTACTTAACGATCGCCTGTATAACACATTTGAGATGAAATTCGATTTTTTATTAATTTTTTAAGACGCAACCGGGTGGACCTAGCTGCGGTTTAGCTCTGTATATTTCGTAATTTATAGCTCCTAACCTAAACCACTTTCAACCAAAAGATTAATAAATTATATTCATGTCCTTACTTCTGAAGTCAATCCTGTGTTCGTTCAGGTCGCTGTCGTTGTAATCCTCCTGACAAATGCGGTCAAATCACAGAGTTGGTTGTGATGCTTCTGTTGGTGAAATCCGGCCTTTTCATCCGGACAAACCTCACCCAAGCTGTGAAAGCTGGCTTTTTTTGGTGCAGGAAATCGATGTCCAGACAAACTGGAGTTCGAACAACCCCCGCACACACAAATATTAACCATTATTGGACCTCTTTCACTTCAATACAACTCAATACAAAACAACAACTTCCGATTATGACGCCCCCTCTACTTTCGTCACGTGTCACGTGACTCCCAAACCGCGCGTTTTTTTTAGGCTCTGTTTTTTCCCCCTGATTTGTGTCAGTAAGGCTATTGGTATTAATTTGGAAAGCAGGGAGGATTATCAAAATTACTTTATTACCTCTAAATATTATGTTTCTGCCCAAAAAACTAACATGAAACATGCACTTTAATGGACTTGGGAGGCCTACCAATGTACCAATGATTTAAGTTAATACACCAAAGCAGGAATATTAGTAATTTACTTATCCTGTATACATGCATTTGATGTATAGTATTGGTTATTGTTTTGGAGTGCAACACGTAACTAAATTGTACCTGAAAGAGTTCAGTGTTACAAGCTATTGGTAACACTACATTACCTAAGTTCTAAAGTGTAAAATGCTTTGCAAACATTTTATCATTTTAGTAGGGGAGGGAGTAGAGCCCTGAAGATCAGTAGGAATGTGATGTTTAATTAATTGTTATATTGATTTTGTTGGTCAAACAGTTCTTTTATTTGATATTTGGTTTGAAACAATTCATTTAGTTTATGGTGAAATATGTGCTAAAGCTAGTTTTTTTATTTTTATACTTTTATTCCATGGAGTTATGTCATAGTAATGCCTCTTTAAGAGAGACGCAATGCATAATGGGAATAGAGAGTTCATGACCCGTGTTAGGGGATTTTTGGTGTACAAAAAAAATATGGCAGAAAACCACACATGCTGTACGCTCGAGCTGTGGGTTTTGTTTAATAAAGTTGCCCAAAAGTGAAAATCTACATCATGTTTTTAGTTATTTTCAAGGGTGCAACATTTACAGTATACAAACAATTATGCATATTTTCTAAACACAACGGCCCAGTGGCTTTTAAACCCCAAAATACATTACGGCAAAGACTGGTTCACCCCCAAAGATCCAGTCCCCCGGCACAAACAGAGTAATATTGTGTATGCTGTTCAGTGTCAGGAGGGCTGTGATCAGTCTTATATCGGGGAAACTAAACAGCCACTGGCCAAAAGGATGGCCCAGCACAGAAGATCAACATCATCAGGTCAGGACTCTGCGTCTACACTCATCTCCAGGCCAGCGGTCACTCTTTCAGGGATGAAGATGTTCACATCCTTGATAGAGAGGAACGATGGTTTGAGAGAGGAGTAAAGGAGGCCATCTTTGTGAAAAGAAACCGTCCATCATTAAACAGAGGTGGAGGCCTCCGGGTTCAACTGTCCCCCTCTTACAATGCTGTTATTGCTAGTATCACTCAGCCCTCTGTGAATAGCAAACAACCATCAGGGTGCTAACGATCCATCGTTAGGCTGATGGTCCTCCTTGATCATGTGAGCAGCTGGTTTCGGCTGTCATCAGCCAACTGGTTGATCCACTGTGAGAGGGTGCTATTTATAAGACTGAGCTGAATACAGCCTCTCAGACTGAGGAAGCCTTTCGGACGAAAGACGAAACGTTTCTACAAAAATGTTTTGCTTTGTTTCATTTTGTTTTTTGAATGTCCAGAGGACCAGACTTAGCTTTTTAGATGTTTTATTTTGTCTTTTTTAAATGAATGAATAAATGAATTGAATAAAATATTAAATGGCTTTACATCTGCTAAATTCATGGCATAAACCAACACAGACATGGTCTTGTTCTTACTATCTTACATCGCTTTATAATGTAGCCGTTTATGTTACGGGTTGTTTTTATACAATTTTCTTGTAATTTTTAATTCATGTGCTTTTTTATGATCGTCTCCGGTTGTACTGATAAATATCTCCTGGAGGGTAAACTATATATTGGCCCTAAGTATCAAGCTGCGAAATCCTTTGTTTTCTACAACTGATAAGCTGTTGGTCATAAATTACAATGAAATTTAGCAACTTCTCGGTAAACATTTGAGTGTCAGCCAGGCTTCAGCGATGTGGTTCTCTTGTTCAGTCCGAGGCGGGGACTCTGGTTTTGGTCAGCCGCTCTCAGCCTGCCCCTCCATTGAGACGGGCAGACTGAGCGGGTCAGACTGGACGTGGCTGGCCGGGGTCGGGATGACTTTTTTTCGGTTCAGCGAGAGTGGCGTCCCGCTGAAGCCCCAGAGGTCGAATGTCCAACGTAAAACTAACTCGACCGCGGTTTAATGTGGCGCTATGGCTCTATAGACATTGCACGTTGCTGTCTTGCGGTGTTAAGTGTAAAATATTTCCACACAGCGGACGTGTTACAATGAAAAGTTGGCTAGCTGTTAGCTACTGCATGTTCTAGCTGGCTGCAAACTATGAACTGGATTTCCTGAATGTGAGGCAGGTCTTATTACTCTGGGTTCATAAGACATGCCTCCGTTCATGAAATCCATTCCATAGTTTGAAGCCAACATGCATCACGGATAGGAAATATTGGCAGGTTGGATCGGAAAAATCTGATACATAAATTATGGCGACCCATCCCTACTTATAACATCATTAGACAGTATTTTATACGGTATGTAGCATATATACATTACATATATGGGTACAGTATTTGAGTTGGTTAATGAGATAGTTAAATCAGAAGAGTCTGGGTTTGACTGCTAGAGGGAAGTGGTACCTTGTAAAAACACACAGACAACCTTATAGTGCAAAAAAAGTGAATTATATTATTCAATATTTACAAAATCTATATATACAGACAAGTACTTGTAAACATGAAATATCCACAATTGTTTTTTTTCCTTATAGCCAAGGAAAAAATTTTCACAGTTCAACTCCTTGATGGGAATAAGATGGATTGTTGGAAAGGATCCAATTCAGTTCAGTCCAGAAAGAAAATATGGATGTGGTTGTAGGCTTAAACATCTCCTACCAGACTGGAAGGAGTTGAGGGAATTCAACAGTTCTCCTGGTTCATTATAGGGTAGCTCGCCAGTCTGGTCAGCTCGACAACAGACACAATCCGGAATCAGGATCAACATCAGAATCAGGAACAACATCAGAATCAGGAACCTGGCCTGTATAAAGCAGACCTCTTAATAAATAACCCTGGGTTTTATAAACATCAAAATCATTTCATAAATAGAATAATTAATGTACATGCTTTTCCATCTTTACTATAGTACTGTAATTAAGTTTAGATTATAATTAAACTCATTTAAGTACACTTCAATAATCATTAACATTAGATTCTCAATACAGTATTTCACATTAGCACAAAATAGCATTCCACCATTTAATGTACCTTCAGTTAATTGCTTCAAGATGACGTCAAAAGAATATTCAAACAAAGTTTGTTAGCATTAGCACTGAACTACCGGTAACACAGAGCCCAAACAATTACATGGAGGACAGCACCAACTCTGCCAGCTCCAGACAACAAACAAAACACTCACCAGTTCCCACGGTTAAAACACATAATCAGCAGAAGGTTTCTGTCCCACAAATACACATCTGAGAATTGAGAGGCATGTCATCACATGTGGCAAACAGCATTAGATAGAGGCTTACAAACTACTTGAAGCCTCTCCTGCAGCAGCAACTGTAAAGCCTCTCCCACCTTGCCTGATGAGCACCAACTGATTTGATGAGATACTACTGATGGTTGCATACTGCTACCAGTCAGGTGACAAAGAAACCATGCTAGAACAAACACATTGAATGGTGTTTGTTCTTGCTTGTTTTCTTTTTTTACTCAAAAAAAATCAAAGAAAGGAGGACTTTTAAAAAAAAGTTTGAAATTAATGAAATAATTAACAATAAAAACTTTCAGAAATTACTTCTTGAGAACCTAAATTCAACCAAAAAAATAAAATGTAAGGGGGCATACTATTGTAATAAATAACAAAATTATTCTGATAGGAATGGAGAAAATTACTCCAGTTACAGGTACATGATAATACAACATGTATTTAGTGGCCACCACAACCCACCTGAGTGTGTATCTGATAAACACCTGAATCTAAACACCTGTGTGAGCATGCTTGTCACTATAAGGTTTCTCCATAAGAATGTTCAATAGTGGGTGTGGGAACCCACAGACTCGCCCCCACAGGACACAATGGTAACACAGGGAAGACCGGAGCCACAGACACACAGCAGCCCCCAACCCGGAGCCCCGGGAGTCTCCCAACAGGGATACCTGCACCTCCACAGAGAGAAGCAGAGGGAAGCTCCGGGCGGCCACCAGCAATCACAATGCAGAGACCCGAAGAGGCTGCAGCGATGAGCCCTCAGGCACTGCCGGCAACCCTCCCTTCCGAGTCCCGTGGTCATACCACCCCCAACAGAGGCCCGACAGAGCCAGGGCACCCAGGCCCCGGCAGGCAGCCACCAGGGTGGGCCGGCACACACCCAATCACCCAGACCAGATGCCGAGAGCCAGGGGGGCCGCCAGGAATATTGGGCCCCATGACAAAAAAATGCAATTGGGCCCCCCTGCACAGCTGCTTTTGCCACATCTCTAGAATCTAACTGATCCAGCAAAAGTTTTACATAAATAACATTAAAGGCTTGCTTCCTTTGGTCCAATACTGGTTCTAGCACAATATTTACTGTTAGTGAATTGTACATGCAACCATCTGCATAGAGTATGCAATTCACTATTTAAAGCAAGATTAAAAACTACACATAAAAATGCACTAAAAGCCATATATTAATCTCTATTTTTATTGCACAAATTCAAAACAAAAAATTCTCTAAACATTCTTGAAAGATAAAAGACACTTAAATATACATTTGTAACTATATAAAATTTACAAAAATCTACCTTACATCGTGTATAACTTTACATTCAAATTAGATTAAACTATATTGTCATCATCACCTCAAAGTAGTGAAAACAGCAGATCTTTGAACAAGGTAGGAACAAACTTCTGGAAACCCAAAATTTTCATGCCTCAAATATATCATTTAACAGTAACGGTATCTGCATCTTGTTCAGCCTGACTCACACAGAGCCCAGCGCCGAGCCTTCTTGCTAGCAAAGTCATCGATCAAGTCCTTGAAGTCTAGCTTTCTAGCCAACTGACTTTCAATGGACAACATGGCAAGACTACAAAGCCTGTCTTGGGACATAGTGGACCTCAAATAGCTTTTTATCAGTTTTAGCTTACTGAAAGCTCTCTCCCCACCAGCAACAGTGACAGGTAATGTACAAAATATACGTAAAGCAATGCAGACTTCTCCGAATATGCTTTGCAGTTGCATTTTGTTGATTGCGTTTAGGAGACCAAGAGGGGACAAGTTAGGAGAGAAAGTGGCAGTGTATACCCTGTTCAGGTGTCTTATCTCATTTTCAAACTCTGACGTGAGGTCTCTGGTATACTTCTTAATAAGTGGTTGGCACACAAAAGGGACTCTATCCTCACTGATCTGCCCAACTTTTAAAACAGCAGAGAATTCTTCAACTATTGCTGTAGTATTGTGGAACCTGGTGTCCAGATCACTGATGATGCGGTCCATAGCAACAAAAAACACTGTGTTCTGAAACACTGTTGCTGCACTGTCCTGAGCTGTCTCCTCTTGAGATGTCTCATCATGGAATCTCTTCCTTTTCCTTTGCCTGCTGTGTTCCTTGGTAAACTGGGGTGCAACATTTATTTGTGTTGCAATCAGTGTTGCCTCAGACAGGAGTGAGTCCCATCTATCTCTAAGAGCTAGCATCTCTTTTTTTAAGGCACTGATATTGGCTATCTCTGTGTCAAGAGAGATTTTTCCAGACTGGATAACCATATTCCTGTCATCAATGCACTGCAGTACTTTGAGCCAGACCGTGAGTAGGACAATAGCATCGAATGTCATGAAGTAGCTTTTGAGACCAGTAGCCTCTGATCTGGCCTCATTGGTAAGACTACATGCTGTAAGTATGCTGTCAAGGGCATCAATGACAGAGGGAAGGTGTTGTGCTACAGGTTTAACAGCCATGATTCTTGCACTCCAGCGGGTGTCTGAGAGGCGATGCAAAGAGCAACCTGTTTTCTCTTTGTAGATGGTCCAGCGTTCTGGGCTGGCACTAAACAGTGAGTAAAGGCGATTGATGCAGCCAAAAAATGTTGCAACTTCTGGGCTTGTTTGTGAAGCATGCACACCAACCAAATTTAAGGTGTGGGAGGCACAGGGTGAAAATGTAGCTAGATGGTTTTTCTTTAGTATCTGGGCTTGGACCCCTTTAACCCTTCCTGACATGTTCGCCCCATTGTCGTATCCTTGTCCTCTGCAGTCTCCAATGTCGATCCCTTTGTCATGAAGCACATTTTCAATCATGTCTGCTATCTCACTCCCTGTTTTTTTGTGAAAGTCCTTAAATTCTAAGAACCGTTCCACGATCTCCCAGTCATCTGTTTCTTTCTTATTACTCACATATCTAAGGAGCACCACATTCTGCTCAGTGTGGGAAATGTCTGGTGTGGCATCACAAATGACTGAAAAATAAATAGCATCCTCCCTTTCCTTTAAAATTGTTTTCAAAACCCTTCTGCCACATATATCAATAAACTCATTTTGAATGTCAGAGCTCAGATAATGTGTCAGCCTGGTGCCTTGTTTTTTGTCCCTGACTTTTTGCAAGTGCTCATGAAGCAATGGATCGTAGTGAGACAAAAGCTCTAGTGTGCCTAAGAAATTTCCATTTTGGATATCATCTAGGTCTTTAGTTTTCCCCCTGAAAGGTAAATTCCTTGATGCCAAGTGAAGTGTTACATCCAGGATTCTCTTCAAGAGAGCTTTGTTTTTCTCAGTTTCTGTTTGGATTTGTTTTTGCAGCTGACAGTCAATGCCATTAACAGCCATTACTGACTGTTGCAAATTTTTCCACTTAAAGTAGCTGTCTCTGTGTGCCCTATTCTTCTCATGCATAGGGAATTTGTAATACATTCGACGCCACTTTACATCAGACATTTTATTTCCATTTTGGCTGTTCAGTGCACTAAGAGAAGGTCTTTTTTGCAAATGGGAGAAAAGCAGACATGGGATGCAGTAAAGAGCATTAGTAGATTTGCTATAAGTTAGCCAGTCTCTCTTCACCTTTTCCCTCCCGTTGGCTGCCTTACTGTACAATAAGTATTCTGGGAATGGTTTTCCCTCAGAATCCTGTGGTAGTACAGCTTCCTCATCTGTGGTAGCCAGTGCCCGCACAATAGCCTCTCTGTCCTTTTCAGTCAAGTCTGCTGGCCACAAACCTGGGTCAACATCTGCTGTATGACTTTTTCTGTCTTCTTCCACCATGTCCTTCTCATCCTCATCATCACTGTTTCTTTCCTTTCCTTCTTCCTCCACTTCCACACATAGTCCTCCTTCTAAATGAGAGAGCCCTGGCTCTGTAGGATGTACACAATGTGGTATACAGTAAAGTATATTTAATACAATACACCATAACCAATAAATGACACTAGAACTATAGAAAATTACATACCAACAGTATATGTGTTTATAGATGTCATTTAACGGCCATAATTCAATTTAAACGAACCCATCAAACTAGATTGTTTTAATATTATCTGTAACTTAAATGCAACTTAAGGTAGGATGCTTGCTATTTACAACCATCCAGCCTTCAGTTCAGACAGGAGGCTGTTTTTTAATTAACATTATTCTATAATATAATGATTGTTTGAATTTTGTTCAGTAATAAGTATTTCAGTTTTGTTGTGTAATGGTAGAAAGCGCAAGAGAGAGAGGAAAACCCCCAGACACTCTGCCATACATGTCAAATTGTCCATAATTTAATGGCTTTTCCCTCATTTTGCAGTTATGCAGGTATAGAAAGCAACCTCACGGATTTTTTTTAAGTTTTACAAATTTTCTTAAAAAAAAACTCAGTTTCAAATGTAAAACAACCCAATAAAGTTAAATGAACACATTCTTCAACTCTACACCCAGTCTGTCTTTATATGTCATTGTTAATATTATTGTCTAATGAAGTAACTGTGATATGTGCATATTTTGTGATGATTACAATTACGGATTTTTGACAGTCACTATACAGGTAAATGTCCCAAGGGGTTGCCATGTATGCTCTGCAGTTACCTTACATGTCAATGAACAGTGTTGCTCACCTTTTTCACAGGGACAGGGAGGAGGAGTTCCACTGCTATTGGGAGTTTGGGCTGCTGCTGATTCTGACTCATCTGTTGTTAAGTGTGGTGAATAGTACAGGGATAAGTTATATGTATATATGAATATCTTGGTAAACATTTTCTTTCATTGATTAAATGCTGGTGAAATATGTTGTTACATTTGTGCCACCAGCTTGAGTACACTGATTTAACAGCAGATATCAATATAAATGAACAATAATTTGAAGCATGTGCATTCAAATCACACACACGATCATCTCCCTCTGCTTGCTCGTGGCTCTGTCTCTGCATGTTCAACCCAAGTTATATGTAAATGAAGCACATCAACAGCCAATCACAGCCAGGTTGTTTTCATTCAATCAAAGCATGTCTTGCAAATCAAAGTACTGAACCAAGAGGCGGAAGTGACAAAATCTTAAGATATATTAAATCAACAAAATAGAATATATAACTTAAAAATTTGTAGCCCAAGAATATTTAGTTAAGCATACAAATATGCTTATTGTCATTGTGCATTTTAGGCAACATTTCTAAATTATATTACTTGTTGGTTTTGGTATTATTTGTAGATATTCAAATTCTACGAAGCAATACAACAAAATATCAGTAAAGAAGACGGACTATCTAGTAAATTAATTTGAATATCTACAAATAGAATCAAACCCAACAAATATCACATCTTAACGTAATTAAGAAATATTGCCTATAATAATAATAATAAAAAAGTTAAACTTTTCTTGTTTTTCTACCTGGAATACTGCATAATGACATTACCTAAAACACAATGACAAAGTAAGCATATTTGTATGCTTAACTATTCTAATCTGGTCTAAAAAATAAAAATATGTGTATCTTATTATCTTTTGTTGAGTTAATAAATCTAAGATTTTGTCACTTCCGCCTCTTGGTTCAGTAATTTTAATGAAAAAGACCTGTCTGTGGTTGGATGGTGACGTGTGGTTCATAAAACTTGGGTTGCGAGCTCAGAGCCGCGATGACAGACAGAGAAGAGGGAGGGAGAAAAAAAAAAAAACGAGGAGCCCCCGCTGCTGTCAGAGACATGACGAGCAAGCGTGGCGTGCGCATGTGTTCTGAACGCAAACACGCTTCAAGTTATTGTTAGTTCATATATCTGCTCTCAAATCAGTGGCAACATACTGCACACTCAAACTGATGGCATAATATGCCATCGTGAAATGGAGGCTAAGCTAGCGAACAGGTTGATAATCACGCACATCTACCCACCTCTCTTAAGGAAAAACTGTGTTACAAATCGACACCCTTTCCTTTGTCTGTCTTCCTTTTCTTTTTTCTCTTTCCTTTTTTGACAGCCTGATTTTATGATTTTTCTGGGCAGCATGTTTGTTGTTACTCTGTCATCCTCTGACTGCAAACCAGCAGCGTCAAGTGAGCTAAAGCAGATAGGAACATACCATTTCATGCAGATACAGAGGGGTGTTTGTTAAATATGACAATGTTTGCTTTTTGGTCTGGGAGAGATAATATTTAAGTTTTACTGTTAAAACAAGTAAAAACAAAGCTACTACCATTAATGTATTATTATCAGGGGCCCACCACACCATGAAAAAAATAAAAATAAAAAAAATGCCAATTTAGGGCCCCTGTTTGTCAAGGGCCCCTGGAATCGTACCAACTTTTACCCCCCATACGGCGCCCCTGCCGAGAGCCACCAATGCACCGGCGGCAGGGGGGCCCGCCACCGGAGGGGGGCAAGACTGTGGGAAGTAGACCCCAGCACAAATTGATCCAAGAGAGAGGAGACCACCCAAAAACCTAACCAGAGACATAAACAGGCACACAGACAGACCGACAGAGCCTCCGTCGGGCCGTCCATGCGCCCCACCCACCCAACAGCGACCGCAAGCCAGCCCAAGGCCAGGGGCCAGAGTAGCAGGGAGCTGCACCTGAGGAAGGCCGGCCCAACATACCAAGAGCCCTGTACCACATGCCAGGAGAAGCCCCGGCATGCCACCTATGCACCCCCCTCCCCACCCACACACCCATACACACACACACACACACACACACACACACACACACACACAGACACACACACACACATGCTTACTTATGCCCCTTTTCCACTTGCTCGGCCCAGAGCGGCTCAGTCTGGTCCGGTCTGGTTCAGTTCGGATCGGCTCACATGTAGGTTTGTCTCCATTCACTACTGCAGCCCTTCTGTGGGCGGGGTGTAGAATCTCACTCGTCCTACCACGTGGTGGCGGTAGTGTTACCTCAAGCTATTTACTAGCCACCACTAAACATTAGAAGAAGAACACCCTGCAGGACCTTGTCTCACCACCTGTTGGCGGTAATGTCCCTTGAGCTATTTAATGCTCTAATCTTACTTTATTGCCTTTTCAGCTTGTTTTAAACCCCTGTGTTTTCCATTTTTTTTCTTTATAATAAAGATTATTCTCATATATGTACAAGGTTCCTGTTAACATTGCTTAACACATTGATCGCACTGCCCTGTAATCAGTTAAACTATTTTTACAGTAAGGTACAGATTAGGAATTAATTAGGTTTCAATTGGCCCTGTAATATTAAATGTTTGTATTTCATTAAATTTAAACGGTAATATTTTGTCAGGGATAATTCAAAGTCAAATGCAAATGGATAATTTGGTTTAAACTGTCCCTTAAACATTAAAAGCATGTTTCTTTAAACGTAAAAACAAAGTATTAATAATTAAATGTTTGTTGATCAGGAAACTCGTTTGGGCATCCAAGAACACCTTCATCGGGGTTGATGTTGACGTCCGTGCATCCTTGGAAAAGCTGCTGCACCACGACCCGACATCAGGATGGATGGATGGGTTCATGTTGACGTTGTGCATCCTGGCAAAAGCTGTTGCACTACTCATGACACGACATCAGGAAGGATGGATGGATGGATGGATGGATGGATGGATGGATGGATGGAGGGCTGTTCAAATCTAATAATCTTTTTCTTATGATTCTTTAAAGGTCAAATGCAAATGGAAAATATTCTTAACTTCCAGTATGTTTTTAAACAAACACTATACTGTACACACTTAACATTGTAAAATATGTTTAGGAAATTATTGTTCAATGACACCACTTAAGAAATAAAATGTTTATTATGAAAACTAAGAAGTGAAAAAAGCACAAAAATAAATACTGCATCCACCTAAATGATTTTTTTCCTGTTGTCTCATGGGCTTCCTCCAGAAGACACAAGTTGATAAATTCTGGTGTTGACTTCTTCGTCTTAACTGTAAAAAAAAGAAAAACATGGTTACCGGTAATTCAGTCTAGAAACTGTTTTATATGTAGATATATTTTATAAGATATATGTAAGATATATATACATATATCAAATATCTCAGAAACCACAAAGCAGATATTTTTCAAACTAAAACAGTGAAATCACAACATGTTCATGTACTCACTGTAAGCTGTTGGAGTTATTTGAATTAAAATTAGATTTTTTATAGACATAAGTGTGTCGACCTAGCTTTTTTTTCTACTAGTATTTAACACATATCTTATATCTCAGAAACCACAAAGCAGATATTTTTCAAACTAAAACAGTGAAATCACAACATAATAATAATAATCCGCTCATTCTCAATCAGTTCATCTGGACAGTTTCTTTTTAGTAGAAACGTTTCACCCTCACTCCAGAGGGCTTGGACTGCTCTGACTGACGAAGCCCTCTGGAGTGAGGGTGAAACGTTTCTACTAAAAAGAAACTGTCCAGATGAACTGATTGAGAATGAGCGGATTTGATACCTGGACTATTGAGAATGAACTTTCTGGTCTTGAACCACTTTGGACATGTCTGCCTGCCTGGGAGGAGTCGACGAGGGACAAGCCCCCAGAAACCATCTTGGCTACAGCAAACTGGTTGGTCCACTTAAGTTGTTTACTTGGTGGGGTAGCTTCAGTTTGCTTTGGACTGCTCTGACTGACGAAGCCCTCTGGAGTGAGGGTGAAACGTTTCTACTAAAAAGAAACTGTCCAGATGAACTGATTGAGAATGAGCGGATTTGATACCTGGACTATTGAGAATGAACTTTCTGGTCTTGAACCACTTTGGACATGTCTGCCTGCCTGGGAGGAGTCGACGAGGGACAAGCCCCCAGAAACCATCTTGGCTACAGCAAACTGGTTGGTCCACTTAAGTTGTTTACTTGGTGGGGTAGCTTCAGTTTGCTTTGGACTGCTCTGACTGACGAAGCCCTCTGGAGTGAGGGTGAAACGTTTCTACTAAAAAGAAACTGTCCAGATGAACTGATTGAGAATGAGCGGATTTGATACCTGGACTATTGAGAATGAACTTTCTGGTCTTGAACCACTTTGGACATGTCTGCCTGCCTGGGAGGAGTCGACGAGGGACAAGCCCCCAGAAACCATCTTGGCTACAGCAAACTGGTTGGTCCACTTAAGTTGTTTACTTGGTGGGGTAGCTTCAGTTTGCTTTGGACT
>JBBPBX010003274.1:0-32272 GCA_038048925.1 Garcialebias charrua | reverse complement strand
ATGGGAGTCAAACTGAAAATACTGGTCTGTGTGAGTGGGTTTGCAGTACACCTCAGTTTGCAAATATCCTCTATCAGAAACAGAGACCTCACAGTCCTAGAAAGCCAACCTGCCATTTTTTTTACAACTTCTCATGTGAACTTGATATATTTATCCACAGAGTTGATGTGATCAGTAAAATGTTGGACTTCCTGAGATTTAATTTTAACCCAGGTGTCATCAACATACCTGAACCAATGACTCGGTGGAGTCCCTGAAAAGGACGTCAAGGCTCTCTCTTCTACCTCCTCCATGTACAGGTTGGCAACAATAGGAGAAACTGGAGACCCCATAGCACACCGTGTTTCTGCCTATAATATTGCTCCACATATGTGAAGTAGGTTGACTGCATGCACAGTTTCAAGAGTTGACACAGTTGTTCTGTGGAAAGTGTGCTCCTGCTGCTCAGAGTGATGTCTGATTTTAACCTTAAACTGAGCACCTCTATTGCCTCATCAACAGGAATGCACGTAAAGAGTGATGTGACATCAAAAGAGACCATTGTTTCATCAGTCTCCATGATGACATCCCTCACCTTATCCAAAAAGTCCATGGTGTTCTGTATGTGGTGTTCTGGGCTGCTAACTAAAGGGATTAGTACAGACACTAGATATTTGGAAACATTGTAAGTGACAGAGTTAATAATGCTAACAATTGGTCTTAAAGGTATACTTTGTTTGTGGATTTTAGGTAAACCATACAGACAAGGTGTGGCCTCCCCTGGGTACACTCTTTGGTACAGAATACGGTCAACACCATCACAGACATTTACACCTCTAGATGCAGGAAAAGAGCCACCTGTATCATGAAAGACCTCACTCATCCAGCACACTCACTCTTTGCCCCACTCCCCTCAGGACGGAGGTTGAGGAGCATCAAGTGTAGAACCACTAGACTGAGGAACAGCTTCTACCCTGAGGCTGTTAGACTCATGAATAAATAAAAATAAAATTAAAATAAACACTGCAAAATATCACATCATGCTGATGCTGATCTGTTTTCTTGTTGCTGTGTTCATCTGTGTTCATCTGTGACCATCTGCTCATACAAACTCATGTTCGTGCTGCTGTTTATTCCCACTATATTAGGCTTAGTGTATTACTAGTTGATGTTTTTCTTAGTTAGTTTCTAGATGTTATTACTGTTTTTCTCTTTCATTTGTTGTTGGATGTAACTGGGACCTCGTGTACATAATCTCGTTTTCATCTCATGTACCACATGCGGTGCAAATGACAATAAAGACTCTCTGACTCTGACTCTGACTCAATAGCCTTGTCTTGCTCCAACATTTTCAGGCAATCTATCAACTTCTTCTTATAACCACTTCCTGGATCTCTTTTAAGTGGTTCATAAGTGGTTAAGTCACTAAGGAGTGTCATAACTTTCTCATGATAGACTTTCTGGTTCAAAATCACTGTGCACCTTCCTTTGTCTCATGGGAGAATTATTATGTTTTTGTCCTTGCTAAGAGTGGTGATTGCATCCCTCTCCTTTCTACTGATGTTGGAAGATGGTGGTTTGGCATTATTGAGGCAGGCAGAAACTTTGATTCTGAGTTGTTCTGCTTCACATTGGTTTTATAGTTATTTAAACACTTCTGCAATATCTGTAACAATGTTTCTCATATGAAGAGATAAATATGTGTCCAACAATTACAACAACAAGATTATAACATGAGGACTTGTATTGAATCTGAGATCATAAAAACAGTATGTTCACCTAACAAATATACAGCAAAATGTACTCAGGTGTTTACTGCTTTGTGGGGAAACCGTTTGCTGGAACTCCTCTGACTGATGATGCCCTCCGGATGGAGGGTGAACCGTTTCTATAAAAATTAAACTGTCCAGATGACACGACTGAGATGTATTGGATTTGGTAGCTGGATTATTGAGCATGAACTTTCTGCCTGAACCACTTTGGCTGTGGCTGCCTGCCTGGGAGGAGTCGACGAGGGACAGGATGGCTGTGTCTCAATTCAGGGGCTGCATCCTCATGAGTGCGCATTTGTCGGCCGCATACGTCACTGCCCCGCGCGGAGGACTGTCCCAATTCGAAGACTCCTCCTCATGCGGCCGAGGAATGCGGCCTACTTCCTGCCGAAATCGAAGGATGCATTCGTGAATCCTTCAAGACGGAGGCTATCCCAGAATTCATAGCGCCAGCAGAGATTTCGCGGGGGGGTGGGACTTTCTGCGTGCAGGGGCAGGACTGGACTGCTGCGTGTTGTTGAGTCATCAGCTCGTTCTGTAACAATCTCAGCGTGAATATTCATTCAACCTTTATTTAGCTAAAGCTGATTTATCTCTTATTTTTTTAATGTCATAAGAGTAAAGAATAGCCAAAACACAAAGTACGATTCAATTGTGTGGCTATAATCATGTTATCACATCGAGATGCTGAAGCAGGATCAAGTTCATTTCTGGGACAAAAGCCAAGAGGCTGTTTGCAGACAGAGACACAATCAGCTAGCTACATTAAAGCCTCACACCCCCAGGCAGCCACAGAGAGCAGAAATATGACCAGAGACCTCATGGTTGTTATGTGATCCTGCTGATAAGAGACCTTCACCTGCAGCTGGGATGAGAGATGCCTGAGCTTCTTCATTGGTCAGGAATAAACACAGCTCTTTGATTGGATTTAAAGATTAAAGCTGCACTGTCAAGATGGCAATGCTTTCATAATGAAAAACATTACTTTTCTTTCAGTCCTCCTCCTAAACAGTAGGTGTTGCCAAAGACCAAACCAGTGGTCAAACTAATAATGGTATTTTTAACTGCATTAAAATGATCCAAAACTTTTAACTTTACTCATTTGGCATGAAAGTCTTAACTTATAAAACTAAAATATAGGCAGTACGCATGATAAAATAGAAACAGATACTCACTTACTTAGAAATGCTCAACAAACCACACAAAATGTGTTTCTATAAGAATTCTGCCATAACAACCATGAGGTCTCTGGTCATATTTCTGCTCTCTGTGGCTGCCTGGGGGTGTGAGGCTTTAATGTAGCTAGCTGATTGTGTCTCTGTCTGCAAACAGCCTCTTGGCTTTTGTCCCAGAAATGAACTTGATCCTGCTTCAGCATCTCGATGTGATAACATGATTATAGCCACACAATTGAATCGTACTTTGTGTTTTGGCTATTCTTTACTCTTATGACATTAAAAAAATAAGAGATAAATCAGCTTTAGCTACTAATTTTAGCTGCTATTTTTAGTTGGTACTGATGAGAATGTAAAAGGTACGAAAGCCTCTCGGCCTCATCGAGTGTATCTTTTTCATTCCCTGCTTAATGGGACTGCTGCTCATGGTACCCAGGCAGGCTGCTGCATTTATGATGTTCTGGGGTGTGCAAATCTGTTCTTGTTAAGATCCATGGGTTTTTATTTATTTATAGTTTTGTTTAGAAGCTTTTGTGTTTTATAATAAAGTTTTAGTGCTTGTGTATCAGTTTTGTGTTTCCTGCGTGCCGTCATTCATTCCTCCTCGTCAGTTCCTGCTCCTCTCAGTCAACCTGCCACGCCCACTCTCACCTGTTCCCTGTGCAGCCCAGGTGTCTCCATTTCTTCATCAACCCATACAGTCAGTTGGTTTTCATTAACCAGCAGAGCACTTATTATTCTAAAGCCACACTCTGGTCTCCCTTCTTGTGATTATTCTTGTGCTTCCTCAAGCCTTTTGCTGTCGTGACACCATTTTTGTTTTGTTTCATAATAAAAAGTTTTTTTTTAGCTCCTACATTCCTGCGTCCTGAAGCCATGGCAGTTTGATGTACTTTGTTTTTAATAATATCAGGGAGAGCACAACTTCCAGATGAGTAAGACAACCAAGTTCATCATCCCATATCTTGTCAAGGGTTGTGGAGATGCTTTCCTTCAGAAAAAGTTAGGCCTTTCTTTATATTCAAAGTTTTTTTTCTATTATCTTCTAGACATATATGTTCTTTTCTTTTTTTCTTTTTTCTCTTGTTCCAAATCAGTTTTTGTTCTCCAGTTGACAGTAAGAACAAGTCTGGACATCCCCATTTTGTCCATCAGGGACTGTAAAAACTGGATTGATGCCAGTACTGACTCCATGTTCTAAACTGGATGAGACACAAGGATGTACAAACAAATTTATAAATTTAAAGAAAATTCTGAGTCCAGAGGAGTTTGACTTTGACTAACAAATTTCAGCAGCCCACAGATTTTCTCGTGTAAAACCAGACTTGTTCATTTTCAGGTCTGCGTCTTTACTGAATGGCTTGAGAGCACAATTGCCAACAAGATCTTTAATGAAGCAGCTAATATGTCGTTTTTGGTCAGTTTTTTGCTCTGAGTAGTAAAAGAACCAGTTTAAAATGATATTTATTGAGTTTAAAAATAATTCTGCTGTAAATGTGTCTGCATGTTTATCAGGCAGAAGTTTTCACAAGGGGTGAGTCTGAGTGGGACTTGCTTTGCTCTAATGTACCAGTAGATTTCTGCCCTTTAAACTACTCCAATCTCAAGAATTTCCCAGCACTTCATGCAACCATTGGATATGTAAACTACACTACTGTCACTTTTACACTAGACATTTATTTTTACAGGAATTCAAGATTATTGACACTGAATACTGAGTCGATTGGTCCATCACCAGGTAAGGTGAAATTTCTGTCGCAAAATGGAAGTGTTAAGTGCTTATTTAAGCTGGATCCTGCTGGAACTGGATCTGGGAACACTAATTTTGACAGACTGCGTTCCGGTAATGGTTTGCTTGGATCCTATAACTCTCAAGCTAACTTATAATAAAGTTATGAACAAATATGACTGCCTTGAATGAATAAAAAATATTTTTCATTCATTAATTCAACCTTTATTTATACAGGTTAGTCTCATTCAGCCTCGAGGACTCATTTTCAAGAGAGACCTGATTTAAACAAAGAACACAGTTGAGGTACAGACAACAATAGACAATCAATATTGGAAATATAAACTAAAAATAATTACATAAACACTAATTTTAAACACAACAGCCACTTACAAGCTAACGCTTCTTAATATCACATACGAGCTGCCTCTTCAAGTAAGCTTGTCCACTTCTACCCTTAAAAATTATTTGCCCCTAGAGGGGTGGGAGTGAGTGCCAAGCTAACCAAGCAGTCACACGGGCAGGAGCCCACAGGCAGCCGCCATGAACAAACAGAGGAGGCGCCTGGAGGTTTCACATGTGGAGTTGGACAACAACAAGGAAAGTGAATTCATCAGAGAAGAGTCGGGCTTGGAACCGGGTACGGATGGGGTAGGATGCTTGACAGAAACAGTGTTTACAGATGTAGGTAAACATAGACGTTTAACAACCTGTTAAAATACAGGAAATCACATCTAATTTATTCAAAAATTTCTGGGGGAGGACTCCCAGACACCCTGTCTGGCCAGCCTGCCTACCATTTGCATTCTGGCATCCATCAGTTTACAAATTAAGCCTTGGTTAAAACTATTCACCGTGAAAGTAATGCAGTATAGAAAACACAAATGTTATAATGGTTCAAACAAACCCTTTACTAGTTATTTGTACATCACCATTTTATTTCCATCAAATGGATACTCATATGGTAATTGTTAATTTATAATACTGTGAAATGATGTGAACAGAAGCACAGAAATACTCTCTGCCTACAGTTTCATCTCTACAATAAAACTCACTGAGCTGTTTCAATAGTGAGTCAGAAAGAATTGCATGATTTTCCCAGATCAATACCATTGTTAGCAAACACACTGATGCAAGACAAAATTAAAGATTTTATTGATGAAATATGACACATTTTTCTTCTTCTCCCCCACCGTTTCTCCTCGTGATTTTCCTTTGCCGCTGCCCTGCTCATTTTGTGTGTGAAATTATCCACAACCACCTGCTGTCCCTGTCTCCTCCAGTCTCATTCTCTGTCTCGTTTCTCTCCTCTCTCATGTAGTTCTGCGGTGGCGGATCAATGCCTAGCTGTATGTGGAAAGGATCTCGTTGATCCAGGGCATCAGAGAACAGACTTTGGTGTAAACACCAGGGTAGTCAGGCAGAGCACAGCCTTGACCCCAAGAGACGATTCCCTGCAGCTCGCCATTACACACCAGAGGGCCCCCAGAGTCACCCTGAGCAGGACAAAAAGAAAGGAAAGAAAGAGAAAAGTGCTTATTTATGCAAACTTGTCATTCCCATACAATTTTATCCTTTAGATTTGTCATAGGCAATTTGTTTTGGGCTAATTGTCCAAAGTATACCTGACAAGAATCCTTGCCCCCCTCCAGGTATCCAGCACACACCATGCGCTCAGTGATCTTCCCAGGGTAGGAAGTTTCACAATCCTTGTTGGATAAGATGGGAACTTCCACACACTGAAGGTAAAATGGGTTGAACACTGTAGATAAAAGCAAGAAACAAAAAACTGAGGTTGAGTAATGGAATAATTACTTTTATCTCAAGTGAATATCTCGGTGTATCTCATCAGACCCCCTCAGTGACACATCTGAACAGCACCTGTAATTGTTTTCTTCTTGTAAAATAATGTTGGGGATCTGTAAAGAGGTTCACACAAAGTTTTAAATGTCAAGAACAGGACATGCAATTGTGCAGATTATGTGATGTAATTGGATTTAAAGCGACAAAATGTCAAGAACAAATGTTCTTCTAAAAAAGAAAAAGATAATGTGAGCTCTAACAGATCTTGGGAGGTCTTTATTTAAACCCTGGGCTTTAACCTTTGGAGTCGAGCCATTTTAAGATGTCTGTCACAATTAATTGACCTTTGAAAAGAAAAAGAAGCCCATCAAATACTTAGATATTGAGCTAAAAATTGGTGTTGTAATAGCCAAACACACACACTCCAATTGACTGAGACAAATCTGGCAACATTGTGTGCAGTCGTACATAAAATGATATTCAAGCTATGACCAATAAGGCTAAAACTCCTTTAATTTTCAAGATCCTGGTTGAAACTTTTGTCATGAAAGACTGCAGGTGGTATGTACATCTTCAACAATTACTACCACAATTCCTGAAAAATAAAAGGCAAAACAATCCAAGACAGATTCTGCAATAACTACATCAAATTTAACATATTGCATTATTACATGTAATAACTAGACCCATAAAGTTTCACAATGTATGCAAATATTGATTATTTATAAAATAAATTTTATTATTTAATTGATTATTATTTATTTTACTTATTAATTATTTATTAATTATTCATTTATTAAATAATTTTATAGAATGTATGCACAATCCCTGAAAAATAAAAGACTAAAAATCCAAGACAGATTTAGCAAAAAATACATAAAATGTAACTTATTACATTATTACCCATAACATTTCAAATTTTATGCAAAGATTTATTATTTATAATATATATATATTTTTTTTTAATTTTTATTATTATTTAATTATTATTTATTTTATTTATTTATTATTTATAACATTTATATTTATATACTATTAAAATTTGTGATAAATTGATTTTATATATAATGTATGCACAATTCCTGAAAAATAAAAGGCTATACAATCCAAGACAGATTCTGGAAAAAATAAAATAAAATGTAACACAATACATAATACATTATATTATTAGATGTAGTAACTAGACCCATAACATTTTAAATTGTATGCAAATGTTGCTTATTATTATTTTGCTGCATTAACCAGATGTTAAGCGCTCTACATTACTGGGAGACCAAGATTGCTCATGATTTCTCATGGTGTTACTTTAAATGAGCTTACTCCTTCTACACCTTGCTGTGACCAGTAACACGTTTCATCATCATCATCAGATAAGAACCCGTTTGATGTATTTCACTGCCAAGTTTAGACATGCCTCACCCTCATCTGAGTAGATATTCCCCCATCCAGATACCATGCACATGTCCCCAGGTGTGGGACAGGCTTTGGGTAGAAGGACAGGCTTGACATACTCGTTCACAGTGACTGGGTGTGCCAGCTTCATCAGCATGATGTCATAGTCCAGGGTTCTGTAATCATAGCTCTCATGCCAGTAGATGGCATCCACTGACATGTACTGCTCAGTGCCTTCATGCTTCCAGATGTGGTAGTCTCCCAAGATGGCAATCTGTGAAAAGGGGCTGAAAAAAATGTAAATTATACACATTTGTATTACTCCTACATTGTTTTTAAAGTGTGATTGAACCGAAGGATTTGGTACAAACTTTTGCCAGCAATGAGCAGCAGAGATGATCCACTGGTCATTAATGAGGGAGCCGCCACAGAAGTGGTAGCCGATGTTAAGGGACACCTGCCAGGGCCGAGAGTGAGCCTCACACTGGTAGCCTCCAACAATCTTGTCATCCAAAGGGGCTGCAGCTGTTGCATCAAAGGAAATGAATTCCCATTTTAATTCTTGTATTCACCCTTTTGTCGATTTAAAACATGCAAACGGTTGTTACCTGCAGCTCCCAGGAGCATGAAAAGCATCAGGACAATCATGATTTGGCTGACTCAGTTCTGCCCACAGTCAGACTGGATGCAGATGACCTGTTTCTGAATTTATACTTCTCTGTGACATCCCATGCATCCCTCCTCCTCAACACCTTTCACTCGTGCACTTCCACCCTCTTTCAAATGCCTGTCCTCTCCTCCCACTCTAATCCCTGTCTTGGGCATGACTATTTGTGGTCTTTTCAGCAAACAGCACAGTAAATGACCAGTCATTTTGTTTCACAATGCACTATATACGTGTAAAATAAACAGCATGTGTCTTCAGAAACTACAGATGGCTTCTTTCTCACTGAGCTATCCAACAGATAATTTATTTAGCATCTTTTTCCTATTTAAACATATTTGTAACCGTTATGCTTTAACTTTAAAACTTTTAAAGGTTGAATCGATGTTTTCACTGTTTTATGTTGTAGATTTCCAAGAATGAGTGAGCGAGAGAATCACAAGACTTTGAGAAGGGCACCAGATGATATCCACCCCCCCACCCCCACCCCCCAAAAAAGGCTTGCTGTTACAGGGCCAAGGTGTACAAATAAAAAAATTGGAGCGTGATAAAAGTGCAGAAAAACAAGCTCAGTGTGAAAACGCAGATGGGGTCGATAAAAAGAGCAAAGAAAGGAGGTGAGGAAAAAGGCTGAGCACAGCAGGCTGCACGGGTATAAATACGGGTGAGTCCAAGTGTCGTCTGGTCGCCTAACATCATGAGGCTATTCTGTCTTCTACTGGCTGTCGGAGCTGCTGGTAAAGAAACAGGAGGACACACATACTGCACTCTGTTAATGCACACATAAGAGCATTTAATATGAAATGATGTAGCTGCAGACTGGATTTAAACATTCTCTGTTTCTTTCACAAACAGTGGCAGTTCCTCAGAATGATGGCAGGATCATCGGTGGGCAGGAGTGTGAGCCTCACTCTCGTCCCTACATGGCCTCTCTCAACTACGGCTATCACTTCTGTGGAGGAGTGCTCATCAACAAGCAGTGGGTGCTCTCTGTGGCCCACTGTTGGTACAAGTGAGTTTGTAAGAGCAAGCTCAGCTAGAACATGTCTGAAGAAATGCAAAATGCCACAAATACATCGGCTTTCTTGGCAGCTCAATTGGTAGAGAGGCTGCCTCTCAGCGAGAAGGTCGTCAAATCGAACCATGGCCAGGCAACAACAAAAAAGGCTAAATTGTGTAATCTGGTCCAGTGTCTTTAAGTGAGAAGTGTTCATTCAGAAGACTACGTTAGTCTACGTACTGCCAACCATCTCTTCCATAGGTAGCCTTCATTGCTGTGCTTCAAGCCAACCTCCTGTTGGAATCTCAGAAACAGACTTTTAACACATGCAAACACGGCCCAGCCATCATTTCTCACTTAAAGAAACTGGTCCAGATGATTTAACTTTACCTTTGTTATGTTATCTACCTGGATGATAGAGCTTACAAACCTTTTTTTCCTGGCCATGTAACTTTCTGGGTGGAGTTTGCATGTTCTCTCTGTGCCAGCTTCCTCCCACAGACCAAAAACATGCATGTTAGACTGATTGGTAACTCTAAATTATCAGTTCAGTTTATTTCAGTAGTGCCAAGTCACAACAGAAGTTATCTCAGGGCACTATTCAAAAACATTCACATACATTAAAAGTCAATTTGTGACGTTATTCATCTAAGGAAGATAGGCTTGAATGTCTTAAGATATGAGATTAAGATATACAGTCTAAGATTTTCCCTAGATGTGAGTGAGAGCGTTGTTTGTCTTGTTTGTCCCTATGTGTGATGGAATTACAAGCTGTCCAGGGTGTCCCCCGCCTTTTGCACAGTGACTGCTGGATGGGCACCAGTGACCCCCGCAACTCAAAAAGGAAGAAGCGGGTGAAAGATAATGGATGGATGGATGGATCAGCTTTCTTCTATAAAGCCCAACAGTGAATTAGGACATACTTCAGGCTGTCAACATGTCCACGTTGTGAAACTATATGTATAAAGAGAACACATTCAAAAGAAATGTCAAGGCTATTGCCAATGGGTCCCCATGGTAACCATACACTTGTATATATACAGACATTTTTTTAAACCCAAATTTTGTCTTTGTTGTAAAATGTTCTTCTACCACAAGCCACTGTAGACTATTCCTGATCAAGTTGTGCATTTAATATGTTTTTTTTTTTTTTTATCTACTGCAAAAGGAGATGCAGATCCAAAGTCATGGATGAATTAATAAGCTTTCTATTCCCAAGATAAATCAATGAGTGCATTACAGCTCATAACATCCTAATAATTATTATAATTGTTATTGATTGGTTAACTAAAACTCTAAACTTGGAATGAAAACATCATTTGTAACATTTTTCAGCTTCCATTTATGTTTCGCTCCTTTTCCTCAGTCCCTATGCCATGCAGGTCATCCTGGGAGAGCACGATNTTGTGCATTTAATACTGTATATTTTGTGTTTTTTATTTTATTTTATCTACTGCAAAAGGAGATGCAGATCCAAAGTCATGGATGAATTAATAAGCTTTCTATTCCCAAGATAAATCAATGAGTGCATTACAGCTCATAACATCCTAATAATTATTATAATTGTTATTGATTGGTTAACTAAAACTCTAAACTTGGAATGAAAACATCATTTGTAACATTTTTCAGCTTCCATTTATGTTTCGCTCCTTTTCCTCAGTCCCTATGCCATGCAGGTCATCCTGGGAGAGCACGATGTGCGCGTGTTCGAGGGAAGAGAGCAGCTCATGAAAACTGACACCATCATCTGGCACCCCAGGTAGAGAAAAGAAACGATCCATCTTTCCTGTGTCCTCATTTGCACAATTTAAAGAACAAATTCTCTGCTTTCTGAGGCTTTTCCTCTTTCTGTCAGTGAGTGTTTTGTGCATGCAGGAGCTGTGCAAATTCACAAAGCTTAAAATCCACACAAAGGAGGTTAATATCCCTCAGAGAAGACAAAATGCCTGAACTGCGTAGGAAAGCTTTTATGTATTCCTGCACACTTAATGCCCATCTAGTGGCTGGTAAAGCATGGCTAAAACATGAAATGAGCAAATACCTTGCTGCACAGAACATTTTAAACTAATTTTTCCTCGAATCAGAGCAGGAAAACTGGTTTAAAGAGACAGGAGCTGTCATACTCTGCTCTGTTTGAAACAGAGCATAGAACAATGTCTCTTTAAATGTTTAAATACAGGAAAACATGTCACCATGTTCTCATGAACACTGCAAAAGAAGATACAGTAGTCCTTTGCTATTTCGCGTTTCGTTTATTGCGGACTCAGTCGGTTTTTCAAAATAAGATTGGACATGATACACAACTGGCTGATTGATGGATGAGCCGCACGATTGTCATATAATTTTTTATTTAAAATAAATTATTTTAAATTATTTAGCACCTGCTGCATCTTTGTGCAGCCCAGAGCTGCAGAAAAAGCTTCCTCCTGCAGCTTTGTGCAGCCCATACTGCAGGAAGGTCATACCCCAGAGAATTCTGGATAAAATAGATGCCATTTCCTGCATTCTGGTGCATTTTACAAAGGTTTATTATAGTAGATTAACATGAAACAAAAGATGTACAGGTAGTCCCCGATTTACGAGCGAGATCCGTTACAACGAGGCGCTCGTAAACCGGAAATCTCGTAATTTGGAACGGCCGCCATTTCTCTCGTAAATCCGGAATTTCGCTCGTAAATTGGAACGGTTTTCGCTAGCGCGACTAAAAACACTCTATTTTCATCCAAAAACTGCTTATGAGTGCATAAAAATGATCGGAAACGTGTGTCCATATGCTTAACTAACTAACTGTGGTGAAAAAACACATGAAAACTCAGTATTTTTTTCGTTTTTTCCAAAAATTCGCAGCTCGTAAGTCTGGAACCTCGCAGATCAGAGCGCTCGTAAATCGGGGACTACCTGTAAACTCATTATTGAAATGACTGCAAAGCATTTGTAATGCAACACCGCTGCAGCTCTGCCAGTAAGAGACGTTCACTTCAGGACAAACTGAGGTTGCTGATTTGTCAGTTGCTTAATTGTCAGTTATAATCATCAACATGAAAAGAAACAAACATTTGAAATATATCAGTCTGTGTATAACGAATACAAGTTTCACTTTTTGAATGGATTTACTGAAATAAATCAACTTTTTCAAAATTCTAATTTTATGACCAGCACCTGTATTCCAAATTTACTTTTAATCACTTTATGTGTGATTTATAAGTTTATTATGTGCAGGATCATATTTCATTTAATTAGTATATCCACACCGGGGTCATCCTCCTCCCTACTTCGCAGTGATTCACACATCAGTACACAAAAGCGTAGGAACTTATGCATAGTGCAAAACTTTAATTATATTTGTGTTTTTTTAATAAAATTGCCATGATTTTGAACTTTTAGGGGCGGATATTTTTAAGAGCAGAAGCAGAAATGCGAAGGAACAGCTCTGACATGAATTCAAAAAAGTTCAAGACAAAATGTGCTCTGATGTGATATTAGGAAGCTTTGTTTAAAATTATACTTCTATTTAAATAGTTTTACAGTCATTCTTTGTCAGGCGGGTTGAAAAATATGCAGTTTAATCCTTCAAATGTGCAGACACGGCCGCACGCCTCCTCTTGTCTGCTCCAGACCACGCAGCTAAATTACTCCACCCGATTGGGCAATGTAGAACCAATCAGCGCATGCGTCTAACAGAAGCTGAAACTTACCGCTTGTGTACGTTGACCTGTGTCAAGTGTGAGTCATTGACAGATGTGGTGGAAATAATCTGGTGATTTTTCAAAATAAAAGTTTTTGTTTGTTTTTTTCTGTGCGGCCCGGTACAAATTGACCCACAGCCTGATAATGGTCCACGGCCCGGTCGTTGGGGACGACTGGTTTAGAATATTGCAAGAGTGTGGGAAGGGTTTAGAAATAAATATATATGTGTGTATATGCATGTATTTATAAAAACTACTAGTTACTACTTGTACTACTATTCCTACTTTGTGGTTTTTCACTTATCGCAGGTCTTCAGAGTACTGATCCCTGCGAAAAACAAGGGATGACTGTAGTGACTTACGATGACCATTTAGTTTTATGCATTCGCCAAGTCAGTGCAGAAAAGTCTTTAAAGTTCATGTCAGGTTTCTTCATGCGCAGCTATGACTACCAGACTCTGGACTATGACATCATGCTGATCAAGCTCTTCCATCCTGTGGAGGTGACCGAGGCAGTCGCACCCATCCCCCTGCCCACAGGGTGCCCGATGGGAGGGCTGTCCTGCTCTGTGTCCGGATGGGGCAACACTGCCATGGACAGCGAAGAAGGTGATTTGAATTAGAGGAAACAAACTAAAACCAAGGAGTAAAACCAAACTAAAACCAAGGAGCTTTTGGCTCATGCTCTGCGTTTCTCCGTTACAGTGAACATGCCCACCCGTCTGCAGTGTTTGGACGTGCCCATAGTGGAGGACAGTGACTGCGAAAAGGCCTATCCAGGCATGATCTCTCGCAGGATGGTGTGCGCCGGGTACATGGATGGAGGCAGAGACGCATGCAACGTGAGTCTGACAGCATTCGGCCTGCAGCTCCTGCACCTGTTGTCTGTTTGGCTCACCCGGTCTGTGTTCGGCAGGGCGACTCTGGCAGCCCTCTGGTGTGCGCAGGAGAAGTGCACGGCCTCGTGTCGTGGGGCCGAGGCTGCGCTCAGCCAAACTACCCCGGCGTCTACGTTAAAGTGTGTGAGTTCCTCTACTGGATCGAAGAAACTCTGGCAGCTTATTCCTGAAGAAACATTTGTTTCCCCCCTTTTGTTGCAACACTTCACTGACGTTAATTTCTTATCTCGCATCACCAGTCTTCTTTAACTGTCCCTCGGCCTTCAAGCATCTAATTTAGATGACACTAGACAAATTATATTTTCTTCACACTTATTCTCTTATAACCTGCTTCTCTGAAACTACATGTGAAAGTATCACAACAATAAATAAAACCTCTGGGTATTTATTAACCTCTAGGTATATTTTCTTTTATTTTCATTATTAAACTATTATTATATAGTCATTACATTTCAAAATGGCTGCAACAACCAATACTACAAAAAAAAAAGTACCTCTGTCAATTGAACATGTCCTGACTTAAAATTTGATGCGCTAGTGGTTGAAAGTGATCCTCGACACATTCTCAGCGTTGCACAAGAATTTCGTTTAAAATTTGAAGTCAGCTTTTTTGGTCTGTTAGCAAAATATCTCAACAAAGCTGGACAGATTTAAATGTTAAACTTAGGGAAAAGAATTGTTGGATGTAGCCAAACCAGTTGAAATTGGTTGACACATTCAATTGAGCTTCAAAACAAAAACTGTCTGTAATTCAGTTAATTTACACCCTGACATTTGATGTGGTACTAACTAAAAGGCATTCATAGCATCTTACATTATGACATGAGATCACATCTTTGTCATTTATCAAAATAAGGTCAAACTATAAAAAGTGTTGAGCACTATGCATTGCTTTAAGAGGTGCTAAAATTTAAATTTACTTTTGTAATACATTGTTTTGGAAACATCGACATGAACGTGTCAGTTATAAGTTTACTTCCAACAAAGTTAATTCAGGTGCTCTGGACGGTTTCTTTGTGTTGAAACGTTTCGTCTTTCATTCAAAGGACTTCCACAGCAAATTCAGTCCCACAAGCAGCACACTCACAAAGTGGGACAACCAGTTTGATGGTGATAAGATGGTTTCTGGAGTCCACCCTCTCCCTCGTCGACTCCTCTTAGGCAGCCATGGCCAAAGTGGTTCAGAACATCAAAGTTCATGCTCAATAATCCAGGTAGAAAATCCAACAAATATATGTTTATGTTTATGTTTATTAAATTTGTTCATTTTTTTACAAAAGAAACACAATACAAGACAATCCCATTAATGATACGTACACAATGTAAAAAAAATGAAAGGAAGCAGAAAGAAGAATAAATCTTATTATATCTGCCCCTTTTTTCAAACAATCAGATTAAACAATAATAATATTTCACCAGTAGTACAAAATGACTAACTCTTTCTAATTTTCTAATACTAATACGTAACTAATAATCGATACAAAACACATTAATAATATTTCACCAGTAGTACAAAATGACTAATTCTTTCTAATTTTCTAATACTAATACATAATTAAAAATTGATACAAAGCACATTAATAATCTTCCACCAGTAGTACAAAATGACTAACTCTTTCTAATTTTCTAATACTAATACATTACTAATAAATAATACAATACACATTATGCTAATTCATATATATTTTTTCAACAAATTCCTTTTGATCATTTTTTTAAATGTAAACAGTGACTTGGCATTTTTAACTACATTCTCCAAGCCATTCCATAATCTAATTCCCTGGATTGAGGTAGAACGTCCCTTCAAGCTAGTTCTGAATTGTGGTTTTACAAACATCTCTGTCCCCTTAAGATTATAACAACTTTGTCTTTTAACAAAGTGCATTTGGATATTTAAAGGTAATTTGTTGTTCTGAGCCCTATACATAATTGATAAAATATTATAATCAACCAAATCATGGAATTTCAATAATTTCAGTTGATAAAATAATGTACTGGATGGATGACAGTAATGTTTTCTAGTGATAATTCTTACAGCTCTTTTCTGTAATACAAAAATAGGCTTTGTGATTGTTTTACACGCTTTCCCCCAAACATCAATACAATAGATTAAGTGTGGAACAATGATTGTGTTATACAACAAATACAGAGCTTTATCATTCAATAGGTCTCTGACCTTGTATAGTACTGCAATCGATTTAGCTATTTTTATTCTTACAGAATTTATGTGTTGTTTCCATGTCAGTTTGTCATCAATAATAACACCCAAAAACTTCACCTCACTCACTCTACAAATCTCAACACCCTCAATTTTGAGTGGAACATCAACATGATATAAGTCAACTCAACAAATATAAGTCAGGTCCTCTGGATGGTTTCTTTGTGTTGAGACATTTCATCCTTTATCCAAAGGACTTCAGAGTCTTTTGGATGAGTGTGTGTGCTGCTTGTGGGACTGAGTTTGTTGTGGCTCCTCGGACTGAGGAAATCAATTCAATTCATTTCAAAAATTATTTATATAGCACCTTTAAAAACAACCACAGCTGACCAAAGTTCTTCACAAGAATTACAACATCGTAGATTTAAAAAAGTAATCAAAATAAATAAAATTGAGTTTAATAAAAATAAAAGTATGATAAAATTTACAGTAAAATACCATTAAAATAATAGTGCAAAAAAACCCAAGACAAACTATTTCATATTTGCTGCCATTTCCCTAAAACTCAAATCAACCAGGTACTAATTTGAGGTTGAAGGTCAGGGAGAATAGATGCGTCTTCAGTCTGGACTTAAACTGATCTACAGACTGAGAGAGCTTCACAAACAGAGGGAGGCTGTTCCACAGTCTGGGTGCTTCCACAGACGATGCTCTGTCACCTCCAGTCTTCAGCCTTTGGATGAAGGACGAAACATTTCAACACTAAGAAACCGTCCAGAGGACTTGACTTACTTACCATTGTTGGATGTTCTTTATCTGGATTATTGAGCATGAACTTTGTTATAAGTTGTTACATTTAAGACTGTGTCATAAATTAACACACAAGGCATCAGTTAAAGGTGCAGTCTGTAAGTTTTCTAAAAATATATTTTTAACATATTTCTTCACTCTGTCACTATCTCCTGACAGACTGATGTTAGACAAGTAATCTTTGAAAAAACTATAGTCCCCTTGCTTCTCCAGGTGTTACTAAAAGCATTTCTAAAAACCCACAGTGACCCGCCGTTAACCAGCCAATAAAAACAGAGCTTCTCACTTCTCATGCTCCTAACCCACGCCCCCGCCTGTCCCAGCCCCAGCGGCCGCGCACGTTCTCGTTCAAAGGATTGCAAAGCGATGCAAAACTGTTTTGTATGTGACACAAATGTATTAAATTCCCCTTCTTCATCCCTGATCTGGACTTTTCTTTTGTTTTTTTGCCAAAAGTCAAGTGATCGCTTCCTCCTCCGCTGACTCCATGACTGAAACAATGAGGAAATGAATGAATTTGTCACGAGCGAATTAAACTCGGGTTCAACGTGGCTGCGTGAGGCTCTGCAGATTTCCTGGTGTTCTGGTGTGCTGGACCAGCGCTCCACGTTTTTATTTTATTTTTTAGAATGTTTTATTAACATATAAACACAGAATATGGCAGCGGCTGCGACAGGACATGCAGTGGAGGCGGAGCTAAGGAGGCTGAGCTGAATTTCAGCGAGAGCAAGGGGGAGCAGAGCCATTTATGGCTCTGAGGGGGAGGGACCAGAATGCTTTCCCTGTTGAAAATTTTTCTAATGCCTGGTACCCACTGCCCCGTTGTCGGGCGGCTGAAGCGGCCGGTTTACATTCAAAGTCTATGAGGAGACGCGTGGAGTCACGGCGAACAGGGAAGCGGCGCGATTCGAGTGATCGAAGCGGCGCGGCGGCAGCCTGCAGTTCCCTTCGCGGGCACGCGCGCGTCCAAATCAACCTAGCCGTCGAGCCGCCGACGTCCCAAATGTTGATCTCTGGAGGCTCGACGCATCCGGCAAACAGTGGGAGAGCCTCTGCTATCTGATTACACAACCACAACGGGACTTTTTTTGGACTTTTTAAACTTACCGGATCGACCCTCCATGAATTGGAACCAAACTCCGGTAAGAAACGTGGCATTTTTACAGTTGCTGCTGACAGGCTGCTGTTCTCTCCAGTGTAGATCACCCCAAACATAAAAAAAAAAGTTTTAATCTCATCAAAGACCGTCGGAGGTGCAGTTAACACAACAACTGAACCCGGAAGACGAACTAGACCCCTCCTCTCTGCTGCCCCCTAGTGTACATCATCAGACGGTCTTCAGTGGTTTGGTGGGACCCTGACAAGCGGCCAAAAGGGGACGGCAGGCGCGTTTCGAGTTGTGCAGTGGGTACCAGGCATAAGTCTTGCGTTCTACAGAAACTTACAGACCGCACCTTTAAATATATTTGAAAAAACAATTACAGTAGACGGGCGGACGGACGGCGGCTCATGGTAGAGCTGCTGCCCCTCAGTGAGAAAGAAGGCAGCTGTATCGAATCCTGACCTGGGTGTAGTTTGCCTCTTCTCTCCGTGCATGCATGGGTTTTCTTCAGGTACTTTGGTTTCCTCCCACAGATCAAAAACATGCATGTTTGGCTGATTGGTAACTCTAAATTATCCCTAGGTGTGTGAGAGAGAGTGAATGGTTGTTTTGTTTGTCTATGTGGCCCAGTAATGGACTGGAGACCTGTCCACCCCGCCTCTCGTACAGTGACTGCTGGACATGGGCACCAGTGACCTCCGTGACCCAAAAAGGAAGAAGTGGGTAACGGATGGATGGATGATTTAATAGACGAGGTAGTATTTTCTGATCAGTACCAATATATATTATTTTGCCTTGTGATTAACCTTCTTTATCTTCATAATTCAATCTTCAAAAAGTCTTCATTATTATGTGGTTTATTAAATGCCTTAATTAAAAATAAAATGGCATGCAAGATTACATTTAAGAATTAGTGCTGAACTCTTGGCACAGACAACAGCAGTGTGATTACTGATCAGTTGGGAGACGCAGTGGGAGGTTCGTGTCAGTCCCACCTACTCCTGTCACTTTTAGCTGTGCAGCAGGCATGATGTCATTTACAGTCAGGCACAAAACCACAAACAAAACTTTTATATAGTCGCTTGTGACTGAACAACCTTATCTAAACAATATTATTTTGTTTTGTTTTGTTGTTGTTAAAGACGTCCCAGATTCCACGTGGTGGAGTACTCAAGATGATAATGTTCTTGTTATTTCTCCCAAGCCAGTTTTGTCTTTTCTTGGTCTTGCTCCACTTTTCTCATTTTCTTTGTGTCTTCTTTCATAAAAAGGACTAGGAGGGCCGATCCACGCTGCTGCGCCTACACAAAACAAACAATGGGAAAGGTCAATGCAAAAACAGTGCAACAGTTCCCTTTAAAATGTTCTTTATTGTTCATGTGTCTTTAAAAAATCATTTTGCTTTACATTAATTACAGTTACATTACATTTCTTTGTTGTTTCTTTCACCTGATCGAATCAGGCTTTGAGTCGTGCTGCATGTCTTTTTTTTTAATGAGGACGTTACTCATCTCACCTCAACTGCATGTCGAAAACTATATTTTACCACATTTGAGGTGAAAATTAAACACTTCCCTTCCAGAATGTCTACTCACGTTATACCCAACAATAACTAAATTAGAACATTTGTTCTGGTTCTATTAAAAGATCCATTCTGCCACACTGAGTATAAAAATAACCCTCATGACCTTTTACAAAAAGTGAAGTCTGTGTCTTGCAGAAGTGAGCAAGATCTTCATTTAGAACGTGCACATTTAAAATGTTGTCACTTTTTGGAAGTCATGCTGCTTCACTTCATGTGTAGTGAACATAAGGATCCATTTAATCAAGAAGCAAATTGTAAATATTTTTAACAAGTTTAAATGCACTTTGGTTTAATATGAGGCCAGATTCTACATGTGTAGTGTTTATTTCTTCCTTCAAATGGAATCAAACATTTAATGTAAAGCTCAGGTGAAAGATAAATTATTAATTTCAGGTCCATTTGAGACAACTGAGGTGAACATTCAGCTCAAACTTGACTGGCCTGGAGGAAACATTTGGGAATAAAAATTAAACAAAACACTGGGATTTTTAGTAAGTAAAACAAGAATAAGAAAATAAATAGAAGTTACAAAAATAATGAAACAAAAGTAATGCAACGGGTACAATGGATATTTCAACTTTCAAAGAATAAATATTTAATTTGGTCCTTTTTGATTTATTGTTTGTGCTTATTTACACTTTAAATATTTTTTTTTGTCAAGGCTTTATTTTATTTGATCCTTTTTCTAAGTCCAAAATTATTTTTAATTCTTGTTTTTATTATTATTATTATTATTATTATTATTATTATTATTTTAGAATAATTTGGGATTTTTGTGACACTACTATGCCAGATTTTACCCAAGAATTTACCTAGTGAACTAAAAGCCTTGTTTTTAATCAGTAAAAAGCTGAATATTTATTTAAAAAATAATAATAATTCAATTGAGTTAGCAGCTAATTTTAATTTTTGTACTTTAAAAAAGTATTTGTCTTCTAACGGTATAGACTTGTTTATTAAAGGTGTAAAGTTTTTATGTCTAGAAATATATATTTTTTTTAAGAAGTAGTTCACTGTTAATATATTATAATGTAGATAAGCTTTACACTCTGTGCAAAATTCAGGGATCAAGATTGTAAAACTCACAATCAGCATTTGTTTGAGAAGAGGATGGATTTGCTTCTCCAAGGAATTCAGCACTGTTCAGAAGAACAAACAGAAGAGCAAACAGAAATGTGAACAAAAGTGAAATAAAATGTTATAAATGAGCAGCTGAATGAGTTACCTACAACATCACCTTTTTTAAATAATATCACATAAAATGGTTTATGCTGTAGGATTTGGTGATGTCTCTTGCCTGCCACAGGTGCACATAGTTCCCTTGTGCATGGTATTTCTTGCATTTATAACAGCTAACAAACAAATTGAAGGAATTATGTGTGATCAGTGAGAGAGGGCTCAGAGAGTATGTAGTAACAAAAATCTAATGTCATGAATAATATGCAGCTTGATGAGCAGGAACAAAGCTTGGCGGCTTGTGTGAAGGAATGTGCCATGTGGTGAGCTCTCAGATTCAGATGCTGTGTGAGCTGAGCCGTTCATTCATTCATTCATTCAACCTTTATTTAGTCAGGTAAATCTTTTGAACCTCATGGGCTCATTTACGAAAGCGACCTGCTAAAACTAAAGAACAATGAACAGTAATGGTAGAATTTCCTTAAACAATAAACAATCAAACAATAAACAATAGAAAACAAAAGAGAGAGAAAAAAAAATATATATATATACATATATATATACATACACATACATACACACATACATATATATATATATATATATATATATATATACATAATATATATAATATATATATATATATATACATATACATACATATATATACACATATATATATACATATATACACACTCCTCCTTTTAACAAAGTAGCAAAAAACTAGCAAAAAACTAGCAAAACATTATAAGGTAGACGTATAAAATCAAAGACAGGAACAAATCTGCATTGGTTTTTGCCAGGATTCCAACAGATTCTGAAAACCATATAGAGAAGTCAAGGTCGAGAGCTTCAGATCTTTTTGTAAGATATTCCATGAAGCAGGAGCGGAGTAGGAGAAGGCCCTTTTTCCAAGTTCAGTCCTCACTGACGGAACACTGCAGGTAATCATGTCCTGAGAGCGCACGCTGTAGCTGCACTCACGCAAAGACATGTAGGAGGAGATGTATGAGGGCAGCAGACCAAGAAGTGATTTGAAGATGAAAATGTACCAGTGGAAGAGTCTGCGTGAGGTTAATGATGTCCAGTTAACCAGTGAATACAGGGTGCAGTGGTGGGTACGATAATCACAACCAGTTATGAATCTTAGTGCACCATGATAGACAACATCCAACATCCGCAGGGTGCTTGTAGGAGCATTCATGTAGAGAATGTCACCGTAATCAATGGAGGGAAGGAAAGTCACAGATACAAGGCGTTTCCTAACATTCAGTGATAGACATGATCTGTTTCTGAAAAAGAAACCCAGTTTAACTTTCAGTTTCTTCACTAGGTTTTCCACGTGGAGTTTAAAAGAGAGATGTGAATCGATCAGGATACCCAGATATTTATAGGAATCAACAAACTCGATAGGTACACCATTTGAAGATAAAATCAGAGGAGGATCTGCTGGAACCGCCTTCCTATTTGAAAAAAACATCCCTTTTGTTTTATCAGCATTTAGGACAAGTTTGAGACGGAACAAATCTGACTGGATGATGTCAAAAGCGGATTGCAGTAACTGGAAAGCCTTAGCTACTGTTTTAGCTCGGCAATAAACAACTGTATCATCAGCATAGAAATGTAAGGATGCATCAGGGATGCAGTGACCTACATTAGCTATGTAGATTGTAAAGAGAGTGGGTCCTAAAACTGAGCCTTGTGGTACACCATTTTTAACTGTTAAATAGCTGGAAAAAGTACCGTTATGTTGAACACATTGCCTCCGATTGGAAAGATAGTTAGAAAACCAACCGATGGTGTGATCAGAGAAACCGATTTCTGAGAGCTTATGACACAGGATGTTATGATCCACAGTGTCAAAAGCTTTAGACAGGTCTAAGAAAAGTGCAGCACAATAGTCCTTAGCATCCAATGCTTCAACAACATCATTCAGAACCTTCAGAGAAGCAGTTGTTGTGCTGTGTTTTTTCCTGAAACCAGATTGATGAAGAGGTAAGATGTTAAATGAGTCCAGATAGTTTTTGATCTGAGAGTTTATCAGTTTTTCTAGAACCTTGGCTAAAATGCAGAGTTTAGAGATCGGTCGATAATTGTTCAATGAGGTGGGGTCACCTCCCTTCAGCAAAGGAAGAACAAAGGCTGTTTTCCAAGCATCCGGAATGGTGTTTTGGCTTATGGACAGATTAAAGATGTGGGTCACAGGGACTGTGATGATATGAGCAGCCAGCCTTAAGAAGTAAGGTGGAAGTTCATCTGGACCTGCAGATTTTTTAGGATCAAGATCATTTAACAGTTTATTTACCTCACTGACTGAGAACGGAGAAAAAGAGAAGGTGTGATTAACAGATGGTTGACTTGTAGGAGGGATTTGATTTGTAGAAGTTTGATTATTAGATAAAGTGGCTGATTTTCCGTTTGTAACTGTGTCAAATAATGAACTAGAAGCAACAAAATGTTTATTGAAACAGTTCAGGATCTCGTGCTTATTTGACACAGGAACAGAGTCAACAAGAAATTGTGATGGGAGGTCAGATGATGATTGGGGGGTGCCTGAGAGAGATTTGATGGTTTTCCAGAATTTTTTAGGATCGTTTAGATTTTTGGAGGTCTGAGATAAGAAGTAGTTACGTTTTGCGGCTTTGATGGCAGTTGTACATTTATTCCTTAGCTGCCTAAATTTCAACCAATCAGTGTCTGAGTGTGATTTTCTCGCTGCGGCCCAAAGATGATCTCTCCAGTGCAGGAGATCAGCTAGTTCAGGAGTAAACCAGGGGCTGTCACGGCTCTTTATCCTGAACTGCCGGAAAGGTGCGTGTTTGTTTACAAAGAGAATGAAACTATTGCGAAAATAGTTCCAAGCGGTGTTCACGTCATTGATTTGTAGGATACGTTGCCAATCAAAGAGGGATAGATCCCAAAGGAATGACTGTTCACTGAAACGTTTCAAATCCCTTTTTTGAATTATTCTGGGCTTAGCAGGTGGAAGTTTAGTAGATCTAAGAGCTGCTATTACGGAATGATCACTCAAAACGTTGGCAAATACACCTATACCAGGAAATTTGTGAGGTGCATTTGTGAAAAACAGATCTAAGATAGAAGATTTTTCGGGACATTTTATGTTTGGTCTGGTGGGAGAATCGATAAGTTGTGTTAGGTTGAGAGATAGGCAACATTCTTTGAATTTATCACAGAGGGGGGTCGACTTATTCCAATCAATGTTGAAATCTCCAGCCAAAACGATCTCATTGTGTTTTAAATTTCCTATGAATTCAGTCAGGGAGGACAGAGCTTCAGGTGTTGCGGAGGGGGGACGATAACAACCAACAACAGTTAAGGGCTGACCTCCTTTCAAAGTGATGTTCACAGCTAAAGCCTCAAACTGGTTTGCGATTGTTTTTTTAGATGCAATCCTGGCAGCCAAAGAATCTCTGATGTAAATAGCGACTCCACCTCCCCTTGTATTACGGTCACAACGATAGATCTTAAATTCATTGATTGCCAAGTCATTTTTCAAAACAGAATCGTTGAGCCAAGTTTCAGAGATAACGATCACATCTGCCCCAGAAGAAGTGATTAGGATTTTCAATTCATCAAGTTTTTTTAGAAGGCTACGAGCGTTTACATGCAGAAAACGGAGACCTGAAATATTTTTAAACTCATTAGGTGTACAGTAGTTAGTGATTGGCCCTGGGTTTGGCTGAATCCCTGAGATCAATAACAACATTAATATCAGACATTTACTTGACTTCTTTGTCAGTGATGTGTAATTACAGGATTTAACAGTGTGACATTTTTCCCCCATAATTGAACCATGTGAAACATTAATGAAGATACGATCATTCAGAGCCCAAAAACAATGAAAGTCGCAGTGATGGGCAGATCCAGATGAGTTGATAAGATTTAGTGATTCCAGGTAGTCTGAGAACTGAAAATAATGACAGTAATATGAATGATGCAGAAAAGTCTCTGACCATAAAGCGTCACAATTTAAGTGTGCAAACAGTTCCTTTGAGGAGGCCCAACTACAGTTTGTGTGATAGAGTGTGATGCCCCCCTGTGAATATGAATGGATGTGGTCCTGGTTAACACAGGCCGGATCCAGAATCAACAGGTAGAAACAAGCAATTTGCAGCAAACAGCAGAGTGTGATGCCAGAAATGCCTCTTAAAATTAAAGGCATGATTGTAGCCTGTATCAGGACAGCAAAGGGACAACAGCGTGAACAGCACCAAACAACAGCAACAGCAGCTCCTGATCCTCAGCGGCGCACGATTCTCTCTGCCCGTCTGATCCACAAGTAGCTCCCCAACAGCGTGAACAGCACCAAACAACAGCAACAGCAGCTCCTGATCCTCAGCGGCGCACGATTCTCTCTGCCCGTCTGATCCACAAGTAGCTCCCCAACAGTGTGGAACAGGCACCAAACAACAGCAACAGCAGCTCCTGATCCTCAGCGGCGCACGATTCTCTCCGCCCGTCTGATCCACAAGTAGCTCCCCACAGCGTGAACAGCACCAAACAACAGCAACAGCAGCTCCTGATCCTCAGCGGCGCACGATTCTCTCTGCCCGTCTGATCCACAAGTAGCTCCCCAACATTGTGGAACAGGCACCAAACAGCGACGATCCAGATCCTCCGCGCTTCACTCTCCGCTCGTTTGATCCACAAACAGCCCACAACAACGAAATGAGGCTCTTTAAAGTTATCTGCAGCAGGTAAGATGTTTATTGTTGAGCTCAACAACAAATGAGCTCACAACAACAAATGAGGTTCTTTAAAAAAAGAAAAAAGAAAAAAAAAGAAAAAAGCCATCTCCAGAAAAAAACACAGCAAGTCCAGAGGGGCTGAAGCCAACAGAACCTCTCAACTCCAGAGTTATTTCAGCTGCAGTTCAAACTGAAGCCTAAAAAACAGCAAGTCCAGAGGGGCTGAAGCCAACAGAACCTCTCAGCTCCAGAATTATTTCAGCAGCAGCAGTTCAAACTGAAGCCAACAGAACCTCTCAGCTCCAGAATTATTTCAGCAGCAGCTCAAACATCCGCACGTCCCTCAGATGAACGCGCGTGAGAGCGCAGAGCAGAGAGAGAGAGAGCGCAGCTCCAGTCGGCTCCACTCAGCTCCACTCAGCTGCAAACACACGCGCGCAGATGGGCTCAGGTCCCACGGAGATGAAACAGACTTAATATGGACTTAATGTAGGTGATGTCCCCACAGCCAGTTCGGTTCGGATCTGGTCAGTCAAAAACACCTCCCCCACGCTCACGCACCAGGTACGCTTTCTTCCCCCCACGCCACGAGGTCAACAAAGGACAGCAGAAAAAGTCAGCAAAAGTAAAAAACTTCCCTGCTAATGTTGTTGAAAACCAGGAGAAACCACAGGAGAACCGCAGATCCAGGTGGAACGTTCAAACGGAGTCCAGTGAGTGGCAGAAGAAACACCGGGTCTTCGTGGGCGGCTCTCCGGCTTTAGGGCTCACCTGGCCGGGCAAGAATGACCGATGGGGTGAGCTCCCGAACCTGGTCCGACAGAATTTTTTTGAGCGGTCCCGTCTGGCTCTCTGAGTTACTGAACACCGAATTCAGATGGAAGATGGACAAGCTTTGGTCCAATTTGAAAAAACGGGTCAGTTTGATGATAAAAGACTCAGAGAGACCAGAGGTGCTGCCGCTCCTGACCTCGCCGGAACCGGAACCGACCGTATAAGCTGGACGCAATTCCTGAGAATCACAGGCCACTTGCGGCTCCTGAAACTTGCTTGTGGGAAGGAATCAACCTTGGAGAAGCTACAAGCTCGGCCCGGGGGCGCTGACCACAGAAATTGGCTGTTTGGAGTCACCATTGAGACGTGCCAGTAGAACTATAAGGCAATCAAGCAGAGTTGGCCTGACCCAAAATATCTGAATCTGGCTCCTCCGTGTTGGCCTTGAATTGGCCAACTATCTCAAACTCTCCTGGATGTTATGTGAACAAGAAGCTCTGCTCCTCCCTCCCCTCCCCCTTCCCGAGGACATCTGTGGACCTGTGTCAGAGCTGAGCCAGCTGATAGACACAGCACCCTCTCTTACCAGGACTTACCAGGCTCTTATGAGGACTACTGTATCTGGCAGTGTCCATGGCCAAACTCATTGTCTTCGTCGGCCTTTCTCATGCATATATTATGATGTCGCCAGTATGTTGCTGTTTCTGTCGGGTTTTTTTCTTCAACTTTCACACTGTGTCCCATCTAGGACACAGTGTGAGATATACAATTTTTTTACACCTCCTCTTCTTTCGTGTTTCTCTTTTCCTATCTAAACGGAAAAGGCAGCACCTCCCACAAGGCCGCGGCCTCAGACACCTCCGTCTCCCCTTGTCTGTTTGTTTGTGTTTTACTCGGATGGGCTGTACCGAAATGTAATTTCGTTGTGATTCGGTGCAATGACAATAAAGCTTATTCTGATTCTGATCTTCTGAAAGAGGCAAACACTGCATTCCCAGCAAATGGAGATAATCCAAACTAAACCAGACAAATAAGCCTATAAAGTTTTTAAAAGTGTGATTTTGTGTTTAAATATTGTGGATATTTTTTTTAAATTTCAGTCTGTGTTTATTTTCTGAAAACAGGATTTAAATCTGGGGATTAATGTGAAACTTCTTTGCAAAAGCTCTCATTTGTTCTTACACGCAGCTTGTGTTTTTACCCAAACACCTCAAGTGTATTCTTTACTTCGGTTGTTTTATGATGCAAACATTTACAGTGTACATAAAAGCAGTGCTACAGACTGTATGTTAAAAAAAGTTGTATGAAAACATACAAAACTTTAAAAACAGCTGAATAAAAACTCAAGTTGTTGAACAGAATTATTAGATAGAGGAGCTCAAAGTGCAAACAAAACAAACGATAAATACTAACCAGACAGGGAAAAATAAATGTGAAAAAGGAGCTGAGTAAATCAAGATAAAGTAAACAGGTATATAAATATAAAAGTGGGTAAAAATAAAATTGAATAAAATTAAACTTAATGTCTCAACAAAAACCTAACCCTCTGATGCAGCAGGTTGATTCATTTATTCATTTTGTTACTTTAACAACTATTTTTATTTTTATTTATACAAACCTGTTGTTTTCTAAGTCACTTCATTAATAGCATGTTAAATCATTTTACTGTTAATGGATATTACAGATACAGTATTTCAGTTTTCTTAACAGATTTGACCACATTACAGGTCACTTGACTAAAGGGCAGGAAATTACTTAAAAATGTAAACAGCGAGCTCAGATTAATATCTTATCAAAAACTGATTTGTTTCTGCTGTGCAACGAGCAGCATCTCACCTGTTTTTATGTGATTTGTGCACATGTGTTTCTATGTCACTGTTAGCCTGCAGAGAAAAAAACAAAACAAAAACTGGTCAGTAAGATAGGAAGATATCACATCATCAAGACAAACAGCAGCAATGAGCAAATCATCTTGTTGATGGAACTTGCAGAACGAGAGTGGGTGAAAATTGAAGGTCTGGATGTTTGAGATTGGCTGGGGGGAGACGAGCAGTTTGGGGCAGCAACGCTTCTGGGGAGCGGTGGTGGAGCTTTGACGTGAGAACTGGGCACTTGGCTGTCTGAACTTGAAAACTATTGAAAAAAAAAATTTAATAATTTGTTTACTGAGTAAATAATTTATATATGGGCAAAAATTGTAAATACAATTTATAGTATACAGCCAGCTGCTCACTTGGTGAAGTTATGTAGTTCTCTGAGAGCAGTGATAACGCGCTAACATGTTAGCATTAGCATGCTTGTTGATGCGACCTTGTTGTTTTATTTTGATGAAGTTAACATTGTTAATATTAACATGTTGGCATTTTGATTATATAGTTTGGAAAATATCTTGTATCAGCGCTGGACAAGTCAGAAATGCACCAGTTTGGAAAAAGGATGGAGTTAAGCTAACTGCTAATCGTATCATAGCCATCTATGAACAACTCAAACCGTTCAAGTGAAATCTCGATTGTAAATATTTAGATCATGTCACTTTTTCAACAGATTAAAAACAATTGTTACCAGTATACGTATATAATGTCGATGTTAGAACAGGGGTTATAGTTTGTTGTAGCATCTTCTATGAGCAAAACATAATGTGTTGAGAGTACCCAGTAGAGCTGTTGCAAAACCAATGCAGTGTTAATATCCACAACATAATGTTTGATTTATTCATTCATTCATTCATTCATTCATTCAACCTTTATTTATACAGGCTAGCCTCGTTGAGTCACGGGGACTCATTTACAAGAGGGACCTGTCTCACTCACACCAAACAACCATCCACTCTCACACTCACACCTAGGGTCAATTTAGAGTCACCAATCAGCCTAACAAGCATGTTTTTTGGTCTGTGGGAGGAAACCGGAGTACCCGGAGGAAACCCACGCATGCACGGGGAGAACATGCAAACTCCACCCAGAAAGGCCCCGGACCGGGATTTGAACCGGCAACCTTCTCGCTGAGAGGCAGCAGCTCTACCAGTTGTGCCACCGTGCTGCCCAAACTGCTATGAAATGTTTTAAGTTTGAGTTGTTTTAAATGGCTGGAATCCACTTTAATTAACCGTTAGCTCTCCAAATTGAGATTGTTGTGATGGTTGTCTACTGCAGGTAAAATACTTGCTACTGAAAACTGCTCCAGTTTAATAAATCCAAATTTACCAGCTACTGTTAATCTTTGCTGAGCAATGCCAAATAATTACTGAGGCTGGGTTTTGCACATTTTAATCTACAGCCAGATAAAAACGAAACATTTTGCAGCCGACTCTAGTCTACAAAAAAAATAGAAAGCAACATTCAATATTGGTTTAATCCAATGAGACCTTCTGATTTCCTGAAAATAAAAACCGTAAGTGTTGAGTGCAATATAAAACTTGCACAATGTCTTCTTGGACAAAACATTTCATCTGGACAGTTTGACACAAAGAAATGTAGAAATTCATTCACACACCTTTCTCAGTGCAGCCATTTCCTTTACCACCACCTCAATGTCCTCGTGGTCTTCGTCTTCGCTGTCCTCATCCTCCTCCCACCGATGGCTGCCCTTCAAGTAGGGCTCGATGAGGACGGACTCCGTCCCCTTGATGTCGCAGCGACAGTAAGGGCAGGTGTAACCAGCTGATTTTTGCTAAGGGCCAGATATGGAAAGTTCACATTAATGTAACGACCCACTTACACTCATACTCTGTACAACAGTTTCACACCCTCTGAGGGCATGTAGTGGAATATGTTTGACTCGTCTTCAAAGAAAAGAGGATGCAATGCTGTTTGGAAAATACCACGTTCAGCAGACACTGTAGAATGTGGTTTTCCACTCTGTAGTAGAGGTGACGATGAAAGTACAAAGTATTCAAGTACGGTACTATTTAAGTTTTTAACTGCATAAAAACGATCCTAAACCAGATTCTTCCAACATATTTGATAAATTTTCAACGAAAGCTTGTAGAGCTGATAACTGAGGCCTATTTAAAGTTTTATTTATGTCTCATCCATTGGTCTTAAACATCTTCTCTTCTTTTATGCATTTCGATTTTTACTACAAGTGATACAGGATAGGTTGAAGAGAATGTGAAGCTAATTTAGCAGGAAATGCTGGGCCAAACGTCCCAACAGGCTTTTCTGTTTTTCAAAGAACTGTGCTCCTTCTGAGCAGATCACTGGCTGAACATGACGTTAAAACTTAAGAGCAGCAACAAAAGCTTCTTTAATGTCATTCTGTGAGTGAAAGAGGAAGTAGGAAGTTGTTAGACTGGATCAGCCAAAGGTACACTGTAATCAGCTGATTTAATGTTTTACTGTTAGATCATGTTACCATACCATACCATACCATTTTATTTATAAAGCACTTTAAACAGGAACAAGTCCACACCAAAGTGCTGGACAAACAAACACGCAACAGGCAACACAGACAATGAAGTACAACACGAAAAACATAAAAACATTGCAGATCATAAATCAAACGATCCAATACAAATCAGCTGGCATTGAAAGCGATGGAGTAGTAGTGAGTTTTTAACCGGGATTTGAAAACCGAGAGGGAGGGGGCCTGTTTGATGAGCAGCGGTAACTCGTTCCAGAGTCTTGGGCCTGCTACAGAGAACGCCCTGTCACCCCTGCGCTTAAGGCGAGTTTCTGGAACTATTAAGAGTACCTGATCCTCTGACCTCAAAGCACGTGGAGGGACATATGGGTGTATCAGATCCGAGAGATAGGCGGGGGCGAGACTGTTCAGCGATTTGTAGACATACATGAGAATTTTGAATTGGATTCGAAGATGAACCGGTAGCCAGTGAAGGGAGGCCAAGACTGGTGTAATGTGCTCTCTTTTGCGTGTGCTGGTTAAAAATCGGGCAGCTGCGTTCTGAACCAGTTGTAATCGTGCAATGGTGGCTTGACTGACGCCAAACAGAAGTGAATTGCAGTAATCAAGCCTAGATGTAATGAATGCGTGAATCACTGTCTCCAGGTGCTTTTTGGATAATATGGGCTTCAGCTTAGACAGACGCCTCAGCTGGAAAAAACAGGATTTGACGATCATGTTTACATGACTGTTGAGTTTCATGGAAGGATCCATTATCACTCCCAGATTTTTGACTTTTTGTTTTTCGGACAGGGGTAGAGCAGACAGGTCAATGCAGTGGTTTGAGGTTGTGTCATTGGGAAGGAACAATATGGCTTCAGACTTCTTATCATTGAAGCTTAAGAAATTTAAAGCCATCCAGTCCCTGATGTCAGCCAGGCAGTCGAGCAGAGGTTGAATAGAGCCTGTACCATTTTGTCTTAGGGGGAAGTAAATTTGACAGTCATCAGCGTAGAAGTGGAAGGGTATATTGTGTTTCCGGAAAATAGCACCGAGTGGCAGCAGGTATAAGGAGAACAAGAGAGGACCCAGGATGGACCCCTGCGGAACCCCCCATTTAAGAGCCGCCACTGCAGAAGTAAAATCATTGATGGACACACAAAAAGACCTGTCAGAGAGGTAGGATCTGAACCAGTTTAGGGCTGATCCTGAGATGCCCACCCACTGCTCCAACCTAGCAATGAGGATCTCATGGTCGATGGTGTCGAAAGCGGATGTGAGGTCCAATAGGACAAGCAGCACAGAGTCACCAGTATCTGTGGATAGAAAGATGTCGTTAAAAACCTTCAGTAGGGCAGTCTCAGTGCTGTGGAGGGATTTGAAGCCAGACTGGAATAGCTCGGGGATAGCGTGATCCTCCAGGAAGCACTTTAGTTGGGACTCAACTATTTTCTCTAGAAGTTTAGAAACAAATGGGAGTCTGGAGACAGGCCTGAAATTGGATAATACTGACGGGTC
>JBBPBX010003273.1:52526-83679 GCA_038048925.1 Garcialebias charrua | reverse complement strand
ATATATATATCAGCAGTAGTGTAGATATAAAAAGTAGTGTAAATGTAAACAGTAGTAATAAATGTAAACAGTAGTATTGAATGAAAACAGTAGTAATAAATGTAAACAGTGAATGTAAACAGTAGTATGACTATAGGCAGTAATGTAATGCAAACATTAGTGCGAATATAAGAAGTAGTGCAAACTGAATGAGCACATGACCGTGAGTTGAGTGAATAACCCGTTTTGATGACACAGAGTCCAGTGTTAAAATCTTTGTGTTGTGTGGTGGTGTGTGAAAGGTTTTTGTGATTAAGGCAGTACAAGTGGGAGGGAGGGCAGAGTAGGTAGAGAGTTTAGCATCCTGACTGCCTGATGAACCAAGCTGTCTCTCAGTCTACTGGTTCGAGCCTGGAGACTCCTCAGTCTCCTCTCTGAAGGCAACAGGCTGAAACAGCTGTGTAGTGGGTGTGTGGGATCACCTGCCATGCAGAGGGCTTTCCGAGTGAGGCAGTTGCTGTGTAAGTCCTGTAGTGAGGGGAAGGAGGTGCCGACAATCTTCTCAGCTGCTTTCACAATGCGCTGGAGGCTCTTGCGGCAGGATGCAGTACATGCACCAAACCACACAGTGATACAGCTGGTCAGGACACTTTCTATGGCACCTCTGTAGAAGGTGCACATGATAGGGGTTGAAGCTCCAGCCCTTTTCAGCTTGCGGAGAAAGTAGAGGCGCTGGTGAGCCTTCTTGACCAGTGATGCAGTGTTCCTGCTCCAGGACAGGTCCTCTGAGACGTGCACTCCCAGGAACTTGGTGCTGTCCACTCTCTCCACTGTGGTGCTGTTGATGGTCAGAGGGGCATGTTGGGCATCCCTCTTCCTGAAGTCCACAACAATCTCCTTTGTCTTCTCCACGTTGAGAGTGAGATTGTTGTGTCCGCACCACAAGGCCAGGCGGCTCACCTCGTTCCTGTAGTCCGTCTCATCGTTGTTGCTGATGAGACCCACCACTGTTGTGTCGTCCGCAAACTTGATGAAGTGGTTGGAGCTGTATGATGGTGTGCAGTCGTGTGTTAGCAGGGTGAATAGAAGGGGGCTCAGCACACATCCTTGTGGGGCTCCTGTATTCAATGTGATGGTGCTGGATGTGTTATTCCCGACCCGTACTGCCTGTGGTCTCCCGGTCAGGAAGTCTAGCAGCCAGTTACACATTGAGGTGTTCAGCCCCAGACTGTCCAGTTTAAGGATGAGCTGTTGGGGGATGATGGTGTTGAATGCTGAGCTGAAGTCGATGAACAGCATTCTGACATAGGAGTCTTTCGTGTCCAGATGTGTGAGAGCTGTGTGGAGGGCAGAGGAGATGGCATCGTCGGTTGAGCGATTAGGCCGATATGCAAATTGGAAGGGATCCAGGGAGGCAGGGAGGACAGATGTGATGCTTTTCATGACTAGCCGTTCGAAGCACTTCATCAGGATGGGGGTGAGTGCTACTGGACGATAGTCATTGAGGCAGGAGGGCGTTGCCTTCTTTGGGACAGGGATGATGGTGGTGGCTTTGAAACAGGTGGGGACGATGGCCTGACTCAGCGAGATGTTAAAGATGTCCGTGAAGACCGCTGCGAGTTCTCCTGCACAATCCTTCAGCACACGACCAGGTATGTTGTCAGGACCAGAAGCTTTCCGGGCATTGATCTTGATGAATGATCGCCTCACGCTATCTGAGGACAGCGCCAGCACCTGGTCATCGGGAGAGGGGGTGAGTTTTTGTGCAGGTGTGCTGTTACATGCCTCGAACCGAGCATTCATTCAACGTAGAGGTTGTGCTGTCACAGGTCTGTGGGGATGGTTTGTAGTTTGTGATGGTCTGTATTCCCTGCCACAGACTCCGTGTATCCTTGCTGTCCTTGAAGCGGTGAGCTATTTTCCTGGAATACTGCTTCTTGGCCTTTCTGATGCCCCGGGCCAGGTTGTTTCTAGCTGTCCTCAGGCCCACCTTCTCATTCCCCAAAAGAAAGGGGGTCTGAGACCGATTTTGGACTTGTCCATCTTCAACAAATTGATTGTGGAGAGAGGATTTCATATGTTGACAATAAAACAGCTGCTGAGAAATGTTCACCAGGAAGATTGGTTTACGTCTCTGGATCTAAAAGATGCTTATTGGTACATCAGCATCATCCCGTAGCACAGGACATTACTGAGGTTTTCCTTCCAGTGAGACCAGTTCGAGTTCAAAAGGTTACCTTTTGGGTATTCCCTCGCTCCCAGGACTTTTACACTTTTATAAAGTGTATGGAGGTTGCTGTACATCCATTACGCACAGCTGGAATGAGAATTCTGTTTTATCCGGACAATAATAATAATAATAAATTCAATTTATACCGCACTTTTCATTAATAAAAATCTAAAAGTGCTACAACAATAAAACAAGTGATAAAAGCAAGTAAAATCAATAATGATATCAACTAAGACTAAAGACAGAATCATGTGGAGGTAGAATAGGCCTGCTTAAAAATAAATAAATAAATAAAACAAGTGATAAAATCAAGTAAAATCAATAATAATATCAACCAAGATCAAAGATAAAATCATGAGGAGGCAGAATAGGCTTGCTTAAAAAGAAAAGTCTTTAAGCCATTTTTGAAGTCAACCAGTGACTATGGAGCTCTCAGGTAGTCAGGGAGGGAGTTCCATAGGCGGGGGGCAGCCACACAGAATGCCCGGTCTTCCATGGTCCTTAACTTGGTTTGTGGAATGTGAAGTAGATAACTGTTCTGTGATCGTAGAGACCGGTGGATGAATATGGTGCAAGAATGTTCTTTAGATAATCTGGTGAAGTTCCGTGTAAGCATTGGTGTGTAATGAGAGCAGTTTTGTGTTGAATTCTGTAGGTGACAGGAAGCCAATGGAGGTTATGGAGAATGGGTGTAATATGTTCAAATTTACGAGCTCTCAATAAAATCCTTGCTGCACTGTTTTGAATATATTGAAGCTTCTGAAGATTTTTGCCAGGGATTCCAATAAACAGGGAGTTGCAGTAGTCGAGCCTGGAGGAGACAAAGGCATGGACGAGTTTCTCAGCATCAGAAAAAGTCAGAGATGGGCGAAGTCTGGAGATGTTTCGAATATGTAAGCCAGTTTTAAACAGATGCTTAATGTGATTTTCAAATGTAAGATGAGAGTCCATTTTTATTCCAAGATTTGTAACAGAGGTGGAGAGAGGGATGTCTTGACCAGAGAAGGAGAATGTTGTTAAAGTTGATGTTTGATGTTTGGACGATCTGCTCCTGCAGAGCAAATCCAGGGAGGAGGCGGCAGCCCAGACCAGAGCGTTAGCGGAACATCTGCTAATCCTGGGGTTTTCAGTGAACTGGAAGAAAAGCTCCGTCCTCCCAGCTCAGACCATTATTTATCTCGGAGGAGAGCTGGACTCACGCGCAATGAGAGCGCGTGTGTCAGAACAGAGAGCACTCGATCTGACAGCACAGCTGACTCGCGTCAAACCCGGAAAGGTGGTGACAGCAGCGACGATCATGCGCCTCCTCGGCATGATGGCGGCTCTCCATGTCATTGTAAATCTCGGTTTATTACATATGAGATCGATTCAACATTGGTTTGCACGCTTGCACATAGACCGGGTGCGCCAGAAGCGGCGAATGATTCTGGTTCCCCCCTCTGTGGGAACAGACTTACGTCACTGGCGAAACCCCCTCACAGTGAGGGAGGGAGTCTCCTTAATCAGACCTACGGCGCACATGCCTGTGTTCATGGATGCTTCCCTGATGGGATGGGGGAGCACGTGCCTGTCTCAGACAATAGGAGGGAGGTGGCCGGACCACACTCACCTCCATATAAACGTGCTGGAGTTAACGACGGTGCTAAAAGCTGTGCAACATTTTGCCCCTCTGCTTCAAAATCAACATGTACTGATACACATCGACAACAAGGTGGCAACATCGTACATCAATCGCCAGGGCGGTGCTCACTCAGCTCAGTTGCTGCGTGTGGCCCAACAACTGTTGCTGTGGACTCGTCAACACCTGCTCTCATTGAAAGCAGTGTACATCCCTGGTGTTCTGAATGTGCGGGCAGACATCATGTCGAGAGGCGGGCCACGTCACGGGAACTGGGCCCTCCACTCCGACATAATAAATCTGATCTGGGCCAGGTTTGGGCACGCAAAGATTGACCTGTTTGCGCAATGTCCACCGTGGTTCTCACTGAGCCCACGGGACAATCCTCCCCAGGGGGTGGACGCTTTTGTGCACAAATGGTGGCCAGAGAAGCTGTTATATGCTTTCCTGCCGGTACCTCTCTTCCTGGAGCGAGTCCAGGAAGAGAAGTTGTCACTCATCCTCATAGCTCCAGAACGCAAATACGTACCGTATTTCCCGAACCTGCAGCGGCTGGTAGTGGGCCGCCCTCTGCAGCTCACATGGAGGAAAGATGCGCTCCTTCAAGCAGGAGGGGCGATCATGCACTTTCCAGAGATAGGCCAACTCCTCTGGGCCTGGATTCTGAACGGAGCCGCCTAACACGTTTAGGCCTCCCCCCAGCTGTAATCCAGACAATCCAGGACGCACGAGCTGCATCCACAACAACGCTTTACGCGTCTAAGTGGGCAGCTTTTCAACATTGGTGCGCCGAAAAAGACATTGATGCCACAGCATGTGACATTGGCTACGTGTTATCATTTTTGCAGCTGCTCATGGAGAGGGAATTAGCTTTCAGCACCATTAAGGTTTATGCTATAGCTATTTCATCATGTCATGAAGGGTTTGATGACAGAACGCTATTCAATCATCCTCTGATGAAGCGTTTCCTGAAAGGTGTACGACGGCACAGACCCATGACGCGTGACCTCGCCCCTCAGCGGGATCTGACCTTGGTCCTACGTGCCTTAACTAAAGCTCCTTTTGAACCTTTAGGTGAGATGACGATGAAGTTTTTGTCCCTTAAGACCGCACTGTTGTTGGCACTCACGTCAGCAAAAAGGGTAAGTGATTTATGTGCATTATCTGTGGCTGCTTCATGTTTAAAAATTCAAAATGATGGCAGCTCTGCAACTTTAAGGCCCAATCCGGCCTTCATACCAAAATGCATCAACAGTGGTTTTAAGTCACGGACAATCACACTGAGCGGGTTCCATCTCCCTCCTCATGCATCGAAGGTGGAAGCCAGGTCACATTTGTTGTGCCCAGTCCGAGCGCTCAGATGTTATGCGACGCGCACAGCTGGTGTGCGTCACTCTCAAAATTTGTTTATTCATTACAGCGGCAGTTCAGCTGGACGTGCCCTGTCTTCCCAGCGCCTCTCTCACTGGTTGTGTGAAGCCATATCAGAGGCCTGCAAAGCTGCTAGAGAAGAACCTCCTACAACCCTGCGTGCCCATTCCACACGGGCGATCGCATCTTCCACAGCTCTGCATGGTGGGATGACGGTCAGTGACATCTGTACAACGGCGGCCTGGAGCTCGCCATGTTCTTTTATCCGTTTTTATCTGCGAGATGTATCTATGTTTTCTATGACTCATTCAGTGCTAGGAGTCTTAGATGAGTAGTTGGAGAGTCCCTCTTGAAATGTTTATTAGCCCACAGCTGCCTGCTGGTTGGTAGGATGTGTGAGTGTTCACCATCAGTATCAGTGCTTGTTTACTGTGGTTTATGAATGTTGTTTAATAAAGTTCTAACCGGTTCTGTACATAGTTCCAGTAAAAGTTTGGTTCCCCTGTTGAGGGTGGCCCGCCAGAGTTTGTTCCACTCTCTGGCGCTGTTGCAAATCACAAAAAAAAACATAAACAAAACAACAACAACAAACACCCCCACACACACACACACATACACACACACACACACACACACACACAAATATCAATGTTAATGCACGTTGCTTCAGCAGCTGGGCATGCCTAGAGGCTGCATCAGAGGCCTGCAGGCCCATCCTCCAGCCCACCAAGTGCCCTTCTTCAGTGCACCTGGACGTATGGTGTACGTTTACGCACTGGGAAGGATGTGCTTAGTTGTGATTGGGTGAGCAGGTGCTGCATATTGGTTGGGACCCAGTGTGGCATAGACCATATCCTGCTACGTCCTTTATCCAATAGGCAGAGCTAAAGGGCGGAGCCAACATGAAATAGAACGTTGGTTACGTATCGTAACCCCAGATTCTATGAATGCTGGTGGAGCCCTTTAGCTTCGTGGGCCCCACTGGCTCCTGAATGGCTGAATGATTGGCTATTTGGGAGGAAGTGACCCCTGTGTCAACAGATTAAGTAGACACGGGGGTGGGCCCACACAGTAGGTGGGCGTGGACTAAAAGGTTATTCAGTATGACGCCAGCACGAGAGAGATATCCAATAGGCGGAACTAAAGGGCTCCGCCAACATTCAATCTGGGGTTACGATACGTAACAAACGTTTCATTGTATTTTACTTTGGTGGGGAAGCTTTTATTTTCTTACTTCCTGTTCTGCATCACTTCCTGTGTGTTCGCACGTCAGTCCTCTCTGAGTCTCTCAGTACACGCGTAGCTGTGATAAGGAAAAGTGAGCGTGTAGCATTGTCTCCCAGTTATGTATTAGATGAATGTTGTAAAACGGTTGAAAACATCTTGAAACTTAAGTTAGTCAAACTCACAGTTATTTTTATTTGTTTAATTTGAGGTTTTTATGTTTGACAGCACTTTAGTTCATGTTAGTTCAAGTAACATTCATTAGGTTTTCCCAGGCTACTGTAATTCTGTAATTCTTTTCTATTTTCCCATCGAAGTGACTGTAAGGAGTCCCTACAGTCACTTCGATGGGAAAACTGTGGTATGTCCTTACTAAGGACATACCACAGTGATGTATTTTTTATTTTTATTAAAAAAGTTAATTTATAGATGGTACATTACACCAACCTGTTTATTTATTTTTTTATTTTTGTCTGGTTTCCTCCTTGATTCATAATTAAACTATTGTTTTTCAGCATGAATATACTTTTTATTACTTTTTATTTATTTTCTTTTGTCTATTGTTTAATGTACTTGTACCATTGCTGTTCATCATTCTTTAGTTTGTAGCAGGTCGCTTTCGTAAATGAGCCCTCGAAGCTCAATAAGATTTACCTGACTAAATAAAGGTTGAATGAATGAATGAATGAATTGGTTTTGTCATTTGTGTATACCTGTCTACCAATGACTGACTAATCTGCTCTGCTTGTCAGTGTAACAGTAGTTTTGTCTGTTTTTCTTTTCTCCCCCACTTTAGAACCATGCCAAAATCTGTCCGCGTGAAGATACATTGAGTTAAAGTTGTTAAGAAAATCATTGGTGGCGGTGTTAAAATTTCATATCTCCCATATATCATGGACCATCACATCTCAGCTCAGGTCAAACAGACTCACCTGTTCCCACACCAAGCACACACTTTTCACTGAAACACCAATACAACTCGTATTTCTGGATTTTAGGATTCTGTCCTGGTGTTGGGTTGGAGGGTTTTGTGTGGTTGCTTGGCTCGGTGGCGTCTGCTCAGTTGCATCTGTGTGCAAGGCCGGGGTGGCGCTGTGTGGAGTCATTGTCTTGTCATTGCGGCACATTGTGTGGCCAGGAGGAGGGATGTGGCAGGAGTTACCTTGGGTGGGGGCTGTGTGCGGTGCTTGCGCTTGGCTTTTGTGTTCTCATTGGCTTTTTGGGGTCGGGGCTCTCATTAAGGGGTCCCCCCATGGATGGGATTTGTGGCATCTGTGTTTGGGAGTGCATGATCCAGCGGGCAGGGTGATCATCCGGAGGTGGATGATCACCCTGCTGCTGGTGCATTGGTGGCTCTTGGCGTCTGGGGCTGGATGCTTGGGTGTGTGCTGGCCCATCCTGGTGGCTGCTTGCATGGGCCCAGGTGCCCTGGCTCTGTATGGCCTCTGTTGGGTGTATGTGTGTGTGTGTGNGGGGTATGATCTTGGGGCTCAGGTTTCTGAGTCTGTAGCTGGACCTGCTCCGGCGTAGTGGGGGACCGGTGGTGCCTGTGGGCTCATCGCTGCAGCACCCTCGGGCTTTTGCATTGTGGCTTCTGGGGCTTCCCTCTGCTTCTCTCTGGGGGAGTGCAGTTGTCCCTGTTGGGGGACTCCTGGGGCTCCAAGCTTTGGGGCCACTGGGTGTCTGTGGCTCCTATCTTCCCTGTGTCATCGTTGTGTCCTGGGTTGTGGATCTGTGGGTCCCCCCACCCACTACTGAACATTCTTATGGAGAAACCTTATAGTGACAAGCATGCTCACACACCCTGATGCATGCTCAATAATCCAGGTAGAAAAATCTAAAAAACCTAAGTCTGGTCCTCTGGACATTCAAAAAACAAAACAAAACAAAGCAAAAAAACTGTAGAGACGTTTTATCTTTCGTCCGAAAGACTTCCTCATGCTCACACAGGTGTTTAGATTCAGGTGTTTCTCAGATACACACTCAGCTGGGTTGTGGTGGCCACTAAATACATCTTGTATCACCATGTACAGTATAAAATACTTTCTAATGATATAAGTATCATTATACTGTATATGTTGTTTTGTTGTTGTGGTTTCTCAGTTTTGTCTTTTTTTTCTCTCCGCAGGCAGGCAGACTTCAATGATGTTGATGTGTGTTCTCCATATGGGATGATAGCGGTTGATAGCGCCCATAGAATGGACTGATAACATCCAAATCCGCTGGCATACCTCTCTCTCTCTCCTCTACTCCTATATCGCCTTCTTTCTCTTTTACTCCTTCTCTCACTTTTCTAGCTTTGTTTTCTTCTTTGTCTTTTCCCATCTGAAACAAACCCAAAGCAAATAAAGTTTTATTTATATGTCAAGTGGAGCATTGAGGCCAGCCATAATGCTCTGCTTGTGAAAGTAAATCGGTTCGGCATCACCTCGACACTCAGACAATAATTATGAGTGCCACAATGCTGCAGGACACAAAGAATAAGAAATAATTAAAGATTATGCCACTATCAATTTTCGTATTTTCTTGTACAATTTACAACTCTTGCTGAAAAGAAACAATTTTTTGCACTTTACTGACCACAAGTCCAAAACACAACTTGGTTCAAGTTATTTGAGTTCCCACCACGAAGTCCATGGTTGACCCAGTCAGTTAAATCACAGGAAGTATTCATGAACCCAACAGTCTTTAGCTGGTGTGTAATTTACGCAGCACCCGATCAATAGTTTTTTTTGTTTTTAGACTGAATTGATCAGCTCTGACTAGTCAGTTGGGCATGATGCTTATCAGATGCTTATTATTAGTCAGTATCTAAAAAAATGCTTTGGATTGGGCATTTACTGCAACCTGCACAAATTTTAGATTCAGTTGAGTTTATTTTTTAATTTCCCTAATGAAAGTACAAGATAATGTACAATAAAAATCAATGACACACTTTATTTGCTGTAGACCTTTATATTTTACAAATAAAACACAAAGCAATCAATGATTGGATTTGTTTGCTTGAAGCGGCCATGTTCAGCATCTCCTCTCCATCAGGTCCTAAGTGAGTTGCCTCACGGAGGCAACATCTCCGATGCCAATGTTGAAATAATTTAGTGTACCGTAAATATAATTATTCTAACAAACAGAATAAATCATAAAATAGTCCAGGCTGAAAGAATAATTGATGATGGACATGTAGTGCTGACTCTATACGGCAAAGTTCCAAGTTTGGAGAAACAATTACGCACAAGCGCTCCAAAGAAATGCTATGTGGAAACTGTGTGTCAAATTAAATTTCTCATATTTTATTCATTCATTTATACATAATATATATATTTTTGTTGTTTGCAGTAGATTAGAGCAGACGTTTTGCTCACTCTCCTCCTCCCTCTATATCTTCCTCCGGAGCAAACCTTTTCCCCGGGTGCTGCCTCTTCTCCTCGGGGTGCAGGCTCTTGATGAAGTCGAGCAGCAGGCTGCTCTTCCTGCACGTGTCAGGGTCCAAAACATCACACGGGCTGTCGGTGCTTAATTCCGGAATGGAGTTATCCCATAATCGTTTCCCGGGGTGCTGCTGACGATTCTCCAACTCGGAGAGCTCTTCATCATCTCCGTCCGCGGTCCAGTCACTGTCGCCCTCCTCCTCCTCCTCCTCCTCCTCCTCCTCCTCCTCGAGGGAGCGCTTACCTGGATGCTGGCGCTTGCTGTGCAGCACCAGGTACCTCCTTCCGGGGTGCTGCCGTTTGGAGAGTTCACTGAGCAGGCCGAGGGGGGTGTCGGAGAGGCGGCCCGCCGCGGCGCGCCTCCCTGGGTGCTGTCTCTTCTGCAGGGTGCGCGTCTCGTCTTCGCGCTTGCCCGGGTGCTGCCTCCTCTGCACCTGCTGCTCCTCCTCATCCTCCTCCTCCTCTCTCCTGCCTGGGTGCTGCCGCTTCTCCACGTCCTCGCTGAACCTCTTGCCCGGATGCTGTCGTTTTGTCACCCATTCAGCATGAGAGAGGAGCACATCTGGAAACAACAGTCAGAGTTAGTTCCATCGCTCCTCTGCTGCGTGCGTAAATTACGCATGAGTTGAACCACTCTGCTGGAAAAGGTCGTTTCTTTAAACTCTATTGCCCTAAATATTAATTTATAACATTATTTTTTTTATGTTTGTAATTATCTTCTGGAAAATAATTAACTGGGAACAAGTTGGTCAGCTCAAAAACGACAAAAAACAGTCCAAACATCAACAGCTTCAACAAGAAATACATTTTAAACTACAACAAATATCTATTTTAACAATTAAGGAGAGCATTTGTCTTTAACTGCAGAGAACATTCAGTTTTCCTTTGACAGGCGTCATAAATGGCACTTTTTACGCACCGTTTTGGCCGTTTTCATCCTGCAGCTTTTTGAGGATGGATCGCCAAAGGAGGCTCTCTGCTCTCTGTAGGATGATGTCGTCTATGGTGGTCCCTCGCTCCGTGTCCTGCTCAGCAGAGATGCCCTGTCCATCCGACACAGTCACGGAGCAGAGCGCCAGAGAAGCCAGGATGAGCAGGCATGCAGACTTCATGGTCAAATGTTGTTCGTCTGGTGGGAAAACATGAGCACAGGGATGTAGAATGCGCCAGGAAACTATATGTTTCATAAAATATTTTAGTTGAATTTGTCTTATTTTTAAGAATATAGTTTGTTTTGCTCAATTAATAAACTGCTTTTTAACCCGTGATGAAGAAGGTGTTGTCTAAAACCCTAAAAGTGTGACATAAAAAAAATAAAAATAAACATTTAAAACGACTTTTAGAGAAAAGTAAATCTGCTTCAGAGTTACAACTATACAAATGATGCTCCATAAATGTGACGCATGTAAAAAATGCGCCGGACTCACCTGAGAAGTTTCCAGTTGCTCCTGGTTCTCCAGCCTCTGCAGTTGATGGTTCAGATCCTCCGCGGCGCGTGACCCTTGTGACCAAGTCTGCAGGTGTGAGCTGACAACTTCTGCAGAGTCTGCTTTTATATCCTTCCCGGACACCATCGTCATCCTGAACCCTGGATCATCTCTCAGATCCCTCGTCCTCCACTGATGTCACCGAGTCGTGCGCAACTGGGTTTGGTGCATGTTCGCCCTACAAGGCCTGCTTCCTTTTTCTGCACAAACACTTTGGTTAATCACTTAACATGTGCCCCTTCATTTAAAAAAACAAAACACGCAATGTAGTTATTCCATCCTGTTTTTGTGGATTTAATTTAATGAGTGATTTTTCAGTTTTAAAATGTGTCTCCTTTCTTCATGTTTTTAGTGTTTGAGATGTTTACCTCAAATGTCTAAAGGCTCCAATGTGTTGAATACTCCCATTTTTCACCACTGCCCTAAAGTCAAAAGAAACAGAGGGAGAGCTGAATCCATCTGGCTCTTCAGCACACAGAGAGCACTTTCTGGTCACGATGAGGCTCTGCTGAATGTATTTAGAGCAGGATCTGCAGATTTGACATGGAAAGTGAAGTAGAAGGTGCTGAATGACAAAACAGCCAGAACCAGTAAAATAGGCTTGTGTTTTTTCCCCTATTAGCCTCATTCAAGCGTTTAAAGCTGCATGCATGTGTCATCTTTCTTCTAAATCTTTATTAAAATTAAAAGATGTTTAAACTTATTCCAAGTGGTTGCGAAATCAAAAAAAAAAAAAATGGTTGGAGGGAATCCTATTAAAAAAGAATTGTGTAAAAGCAAAATCAGTTATCATCAACACATCATGCCTGTTGGGATGTTTTAAAAGGTATCTGTTCATTTTACTGCAAAACATTGAGAAGTAGAGACAACCAAAGTATGAGGCCATGAAGAGAAACAAGTTAAACACCTCACCAAGTTTGACTGGCAAATGTCAGTGTTTGGTTTAAAAATATCATTTTAGTGCATGGCCTGAATAAGACAAGAAGCCGTTTATGATTAAGTTAGGAATATTGATCAGATGTTATTGTGAAAACACTCCTCTGAGACACACAGGACAATGTTGACAACGTTGAATTCAAATAGTTTGGCTAGGATGAAAATCAGGCTCGGTCTTAAATCTAAATCACTGTTTGGACTCAGAAACCTTTGTAGAAAAAAAAACTTCTGGTCAGTAAACAGGGTTCATTTTAGCCCTAAATGCAAATTAAAGTGATGTCGTGTAAAGAAAAATGATTCAAAAACGCTGCCACCTCTTTTGGTCCTTGCAGGGTGCATTACAGATGACGTGAACAGAAGGGACAACCTGATCTGTGCTTCATAAATCAAAAGAAAAAACAAAAAACATTTGTAGCTATTTGCATATGTTTTTATATTCATTTGTACTATTTTTGTACAGAAAGCATATGCAATTATCCGTTTGAGGCGACTCAGTCATATAGATGTGGATGTCAACGCACAATGTTTGTCTGAAGGAGCTGATGTGTCCTTACAGGGGGCCGAAGACTCAAAGAGCCAAATGATGCGCAGCAGAACAGCAGGAAACTGCCAGTCTGTGGGTGGTGGTTCAGTACTGAGCTGGTCTTGTTACATGACAGCCCATGAGAAGCTTCTTGTTTGTTTGCAACTGTGGAATTTTGCATATAATTGGATTTTTTTCCTAAAGTATTTGTTGTTATTAGAATTGACTTAGACCCATGGTTCACTATGTGACAAGTCTCGTACCTTTCCACACATAAAATTGTTCCCATCATGCAGTCCGTCCGTCGTCTGAGCCAACTCCTGCACCCAGTCAGTGCTGAAAATGAGCGTGAATTGAAATGACTGTGTAATTCTATAATTACCTGTCATCAGAGGGCTGACACATCCAATACTTCAAGGAGGTGCAGACTTACTTGGTCAAAAACATCAAATCCATGACTAAAATCCTTTAAATATGGAGAAAATGATCTCTCTTTTTTTAATTTATTAAAAGCAACGTTGATCTATCACTGTGAGAAAAACAAAAGTTTAATATTTCTTGTTATATTAAATAATACATGAATTGGATCTAATGAGGGTTTATTTCAGGGGTTTGCAACCTTTTTAATCAAAGAGCCATTTCTGCCTCTTCTTCACTTATTCAATCAAAAAGAACCTGGAGCCATGAAACAACTGTGATAATCAACTGGAGGCCCATGGGCCACTATGAGTTAGTTGCAGGGGGCTTTTCTGTCCAGTTGGGGTGACATTTCAAAACTAATATTCAATAATGAATTTCAACATTTATTCATATTTTTACATCTTGGGACAAAAAAAATAAGTATCACATAAAGAAGTAAAAACTTCTAGTTTATGAAAATGAAACCACTGAATGCTGCAGGACTATGGGGCATTTTTTGGGCGACCGTGGCACAGTGGTAATGGCAGTCGACCCCCGGTCGGAAGGTTGGAGGTTCGAATCCCGCGTCCGCCCACCATGTGTCGTTGTGTCCCTGGGCAAGACACTTAACCCCGAGTTGCTCCCGGTAGGTCTGGATGGCGCCTTGCAAGGCAGGCTACCACCGGTGTATGAATGTCTGAATGAATGGGTGGATGGTTGGTATTGTAAAGCGCTTTGGGGCTCCTCACAGGGGGCTGGAAAGCGCTATATAAATAAGCTCCATTTACCATTTACAGAATGTCATGAGCGCTCTTGGCCACGCCCACTTCTCAGCTCTGCACAGAGAACAGCTGATCAGCTGCAGCAGGAAGTTTATCCTGCAGCAGGGGCTGCAGAAATGTGCAGCAGGTGCTAAATAATTTTAAATAATTTATTTTAAATAAAAATTCTATGCCGATTGTGTGGCTCATCCATCAATCAGCCAACTGTGTGTCATGTCCAATCTTATTTTGAAAAACCATGATAGAGCGAGTCCACGACGAAGCATGAATTAGCGAAGTACAGTACTACTGTAGTGTCTTTCAAATATTTTCAGAAAACTGATAAAATTAGCCTTTTTTGTTGTGAGTATCAAAACCAGAACAGTTATATTTCCAGTAAGTTTAGGTCAAAGCTTTGTGGAGCTCCAGATGAGAGATTAAAGAGCCACATGTGGCCCCTGAGCCACAGGTTGCAGACTCCTGGTTTGGTTCTTTGCAGCAGCAAAGACTAACCTCCTTGTGGCTGCATTTCCTTGTTGGAAGTGAAAGTGGTGCAACATCTGCGTGGGCATCTTCCTCTTTACATCTGCCGCAGGTCACCTCTCTTCTATGTAACAACATGCATGAAAGACCCAATTACAGGTGGTCCCCGATTTACGAGCGCTCTTACTTACAAGGTTCCGGATTTACGAGGTTATCATATTTAATAAAAATATGAAAAGAAAAAAAAATATATATATATTTACTATACAGTACTACTATACTACAGTACTATGCATAAAACTCAGGACAGTATTACACTTTTGTTTTTTCATTTTATGCTTTTGTTTATTAAATGTTTAGTGTTTTAGTGTTGGTGTAACTTTTCATACTACTACTATGCAAAAACTACTATGCAAAAACTCAGGACAGTATTACACTTTTATTATTTCATTTTATGCTTATGTTTATTAAATGTTTTAGTGTTTTAGTGTTTAAATGTTTACTGTTGCACCGAGGGACAGAGAGAAATGCAATTTCAATCCTGTGTATGTCCTGTACATATTGCAGTTTTGACAATAAAGTTGACTTTGACTTTGACTTGATTTATTATTTTTTGTGTGTGTTTAAATGTTCTTAATTTCATGTGTACAGCACTTTGTTGCAGCTGTGGTTGTTTATAAATAAAGTATTATTATTATAATTACAGTACAGTGCATGATTTTTAATTTTTATTTATTTATTATTTTTTACATTTTTGGGCTCCAGTGGCCTATTGTAGAGGGAGAGGGCGAAACGGGTAGAGAGGGGAGAGACATTGCAGAAAGAAGCTCATCGGGTCTGGGACGCGAACCCGCAACGCTTGCAGAGAGGCCCAGCCTCAGAACATGTGCCGCGCACTTTATCCCCCACACCAAAGCGGCGGCACATAATTTTTAATTTTTAAGCCGATTTACAAAGTTTTGCGGCAGTTTACGACAGTTTTCGGCAGTCAGTCAGTTTTCGGCAGTGCCCACGAGTGAGCCATCCGACAGCCGACTTTGTCCGATGTCGGACTGGAAGCCGAAGATATCGGGGGACACCGAGCTTAACTTGGAGAAACAAAGCCGACAGCCTTTTTGGAGGTGCAGCTAAACCGGACTGCCCGGAGATGTCTCAGGAGCAGCAGCCCCACCGCGCCGCGTGAAGCTGCGGACTGGATTAGCAACGAGCTAACATTAGCCTCGTAGCTTCTATCCGACAGCCGGCTTTGTGCGATCAGAGGTTCCTGGAGCTTGCCTCGATGTCGGACTAGAAGCCGAAGATATCGGGGGACACCCAGCTAACTTGGAGAAACAAAGCCGACAGCCTTTTTGGATGGGCTAAGCTAACAGGTGCAGCTAATGCCCAACAGCAACCACGGAGTTGGAGGGGCTAGGCTAACAGGTGCAGCTAATGGCGGCGCGCGCAGACGGCTTTCGGTAAGTTATTAAAACTTATTAAAATTTCTGGCTCCAAATGTATGAAGTTAGCATACTAACAGTCCTTCCTGTAAAGGGTTTGGACTGCGTGGTGCTACAGAAAGCTGGGGAGCTCGGACGTAACGCAGCGGAGGCAAACAGCTGCAGCTCAAAGTAAGAAATTAATTTTTTATATTTTTTATAAATGTTTTAAAGTGTTTTAAAGTGTTAGGATAGTTGAAATGCTTGGTAACTGTTCATTACCGCACATGTACGTGTTCAGTGGCGGCTCGTGTGGTATTTATACCTATATACAGTAGTGCCCGATTTACGAGATTTTCATGTTACGAGATAGTCGGAGGAACGGAACTCGCTCGTAAGTCGGGGACCACCTGTAATCACTCACAACAGTGCATGTTGGGTTTGCAGCGTGTGTTTCAGTGGATGAAAGTCTTCTGGTTCTGCAGGGTCTGTTCTGTCAACAAGAACATTTAAAGCAGACACGGTGAATGCAGCAGGTGCAGCGACAATTAAGCTTTCTTCTCTTCATCACCATGAGGCTGTGATTAAAACAACAGACTCGTTTCTCTTTGTCAGCTCCTACTCGTCGTGCACAAGAAATACTTGTTATCAGAATCTAGCAGGGCTTTGGAAATCTCAACAATGGCTGTTCTGGTCAGCGTCCTGGGAGGAAGAGGAGAGGTTAAGTGTGCACGCTGTGACGTGGGAGAAAACAACACGAATCAACAGGCTCTGTTCTCTGTTTATTCCTGCTGGTGTTGAAACATAATCACAGTCATGAGAAACTATAGTGCATGAGGAAACTTTCTGCAAAGCGTGTACGCCGTGCTGTTTGTCTTTAACTTTGACTGATCAAAAGCGTTCACCAACCATGCAGCGAGATGAGAGGCCTGCAGCTGCTGGTCGCTTTCAGGCTGTTTCTGTGATCAGAACACATCACTGAACCATTACACTGCAAACACCTTCAGATTAAACATCTGTTGATCAAAGATGGACACTCGTTCATCTGGTCCTCAGATGAAAATGTACATTCTTTAAACCATTAAACTTCATCAACAATATCATACAGTATGGTTCACTTTAATCAAACAAACAAAACAAGAACTGATGTCATCTTTTAAGAACGAACCAAGAACATTCAAGACTGCTGCAGCTATTAATTGAGTCAATTTATTAATTATCTGGTACCTTAAGTTAGTAGGTACTAAAAACAGTTGTCATGGAAACTTTGAAGCAACTTCAGCTTTTCCTCTGATCTCGTTTCTGAAAAAAAATTAAAAAAAAATAAAAAAAACAACTTTATTTTATTAGTAAGGTCCAGTTGAGCTAAATTATGTCAAGATGGGGGCATGAACACAAAACAAGCATGATCATATAAAAGCCTCATTAAAAGAAAAAAAAAGACATCAGTTAAAAGTAGTTAATTAGTTAAATAATTAGTTAGTCATATTTCATAGATCCACACAGATGTCTCGTTATATACTCCAATCCATCATGGCCTATTTAATTTCAGGGATGGAAAGTCTTGTATCAACCATCAACCTGTTGATGTAAGATGTTGCTGGTCGTCCTCTTCCTCTCACCATGTGCTGGTTCCCAGAATAAAACACAACAGACACATTCCTTCTTGGTGACAGTGATCAGTAAAATGGAGTTGTCTGATTCTGATCACTTCTGAAATTGGTTAGCCTGGCCCTCGCCTTCCTGCACGAAGTGAAGTGAAAAGTCAAAGTCAAAGTCAACTTTATTGTCAGATCTGTAATATGTACTGTACAGGACATACACAGGACCGAAATTGCGTTTCTCTCAGTCCCTCGGTGCAACAGTAAACATCTAAACATTGAAACACTGAAACATATAATAATAGACATAAGCATAAAATAGTAAAACTAACACTGTCCTGAGTTTTTGCATAGTGGTATAAGAGTATGAAAATTTACACCAACTCTAAAACTAAAACTAAAACATTAAACATTTAATGAACATAATACTGTCCTGAGTTTTTGCATACTAGTATAAAAAAAGAGTATAAAAAGTATAACTAAAATAAACTAAAGGTTTCTAGCATTGACATTTGCAAAGTGGCAAAGCAGCGTATGAGTTAATGTGCACAGTATATGTATGAGGTAGTAGTTGATGTTGTTATAGAGGCAAAAAGTGGCATATGCAGTAAGGCACATTGGGCATCCCTGAATAAGACCGTTCAGAGCACACTGTATATGTATCAGCAGTGGTGTAGATATTAGAGTAGTGTACTGTAAATGTAAACAGTAGTAATTAAATGTAAGCAGTAGTAATAAAAGTAAACAGTATTAATAAATGTAAACAGAGAATGTAAACAGTATTATGACTATAGGCAGTGATGTAATACAAACATTAGTGCAAGTATGAGAAGTAGTGCAAACTGTATGAGCACATGACCGAGAGTTTAGTGAATAACCCGTTTGATGACACAGAGTCCAGTGTTAAAATCTTTGTGTTGTGTGGTAATGTGTGAGAAAGTTTTAGTGTTAAGGCAGTTCAAATGGGAGGGGGGGCAGAGCAGGCAGAGTGTTTAGCATTCTGACTGCCTGATGAACAGAGCTGTCTCTCAGTCTGCTGGTTCGAGCCTGGAGACTCCTCAGTCTCCTCCCTGATGGCAGCAGTCTGAAGCAGCTGTGTAGTGGGTGTGTGGGATCACCTGCCATGCGGTGGGCTTTCCGAGTGAGGCGTTTGCTGTGTAAGTCCTGCAGTGAGGGCAAGGAGGTGCCCACGATCTTCTCAGCTGCTCTCACAATGCGCTGGAGGCTCTTGCGGCAGGATGCAGTACATGCACCAAACCACACAGTGATGCAGCTGGTCAGGACACTTTCTATGGCACCTCTGTAGAAGGTGCTCATGATGGGGGTTGAAGCTCCAGCCCTTTTCAGCTTGCGGAGAAAGTAGAGACGCTGGTGAGCCTTCTTTGCCAGTGCTGCAGTGTTCCTGCTCCAGGACAGGTCCTTTGAGACGTGCACTCCCAGGAACTTGGTGCTGTCTACTCTCTCCACTGCGGTGCTGTTGATGGTCAGAGGGGCATGTTGGGCATCCCTCTTCCTGAAGTCCACAACAATCTCCTTTGTCTTCTCCACGTTGAGAGTGAGATTGTTGTGTCCGCACCACAAGGCCAGGCGGCTCACCTCGTTCCTGTAGTCCGTCTCATCGTTGTTGCTGATGAGACCCACCACTGTTGTGTCGTCCGCAAACTTGATGAAGTGGTTGGAGCTGTACGATGGTGTGCAGTCGTGTGTTAGCAGGGTGAATAGAAGGGGGCTCAGCACACATCCTTGTGGGGCCCCTGTGTTCAATGTGATGGTGCTAGATGTGTTACTCCCGACCCGCACTGTCTGTGGTCTCCCGGTCAGGAAGTCTAGCAGCCAGTTACACATTGAGGTGTTCAGCCCCAGACTGTCCAGTTTAAGGATGAGCTGTTGGGGGATGATGGTGTTGAATGCCGAGCTGAAGTCGATGAACAGCATTCTAACATAGGAGTCCTTCGTGTCCAGATGTGTGAGAGCTGTGTGAAGGGCAGAGGAGATGGCATCGTCGGTTGAGCGATTAGGTCGGTATGCAAATTGGAAGGGATCCAGGGAGGCAGGGAGGACAGATGTGATGCTTTTCATGACTAGCCGTTCAAAGCACTTCATCAGGATGGGGGTGAGTGCTACTGGGCGATAGTCATTGAGGCATGCGGGCGTTGCCTTCTTTGGGACAGGGATGATGGTGGTGGCTTTGAGACAGGTGGGGACGATGGCCTGGCTCAGTGAGATGTTAAAGATGTCCGTGAAGACCGCTGCGAGTTCCCCTGCACAGTCCTTCAGCACACGACCAGGTATGTTGTCAGGACCAGAGGCCTTCCGGGCGTTAATCTTGATGAATGATCGCCTTACGCTGTCTGAGGACAGCGTCAGCACCTGGCCATCAAGGACAGGGTGTGGTTTTAACCAGGCTAGAAATTGGTGGGAGGTTTCTGTAAATGTCCTATTTATAAAAATATAAATAAGATAAAAATCAGGCATGGATTAAAAGTATAAAGTATTAAATAATAAAACAATGCAGTCATGCCTCTTTTACCTCAGCTTGACTGCAAGAACCACACAAGAAATCCCACTGCTGACACCAAACTGTCGTGGCAAAAAGATAATGGAGACAAGAAGATCCCGCTTCGTGATTTGAACTATTTATCACAGAGAAATGTCAAGTAGTGAATCTATATGGATGAGATTATTACAAGGAGCAGAATCTGTTTAAATTAAGACTGTATCTGTAAAACAGATAAATCTATGATGAAGGCTCACAGATAAGCTAACATTGAACTATGAACAGAGCTGCACCCAACTGCCTCCTGATGAGGACCTTTTAGACCTGCAGACAAATCTTACATCTTCCTGACAAAAACAAAAGTACTAGAAAGCTTTAAAGGTTATTTGAACATCCTATAATTAGGAGTACATTTTATTTTATTTTCAATTTAATATACAGTATGCATGTATATCTGTCAAGTTTTGTCCTGAGGTGGAATCTGTAAAGACCAAAAGTTTTACTTTTGAAAGCTGAAAAATATTACCATCTTTACTCAACAGGGGATTTTAGTTGTTCCCTTCAGTTATTTTGTCACATATTTGCAATTGTGCCAAATGGCTGACATGTTTCAGACTGTGCACATATGAACATTTTTTATTTTTTGGTCTTGCTTTGATAAAATGAGCTGTTCCTGAACAGGATATCCTCTGGGTGATGACTCGAAAGCGTTTTCAGTACACTTTCAGTTATTCTCTGCACTTCTTATTGAGAACTGATTAAAAATGTTTGCTGTTTTCAGCCAGGAGGGTGCAGTGTTCACAATTTTCAAAAATATTCAGACTGCTGCAATTGTGCACTTTACTATAGTCCATTTGCAATTAACTCAGACACAGAAAATGTAATAAAATAACAAACAAATAAATAAAATGTATAAAAAGTACTTTTTTCAGGTTAGTTTTCTTATTTCTTTTTCCTCGTTTTTGCATGGCAGAATGATCACCTGAGTTCATGAAGCATCGAGCTGAATTCACAGATGTAGAGCTTTTGAAGCTTGTGTTTCGTTGTCGTTGTTTTCATCTCAAAAACATTTTGTCCTCCCACCCTCATGGGAACACCTATTTGAAAGAAGATGGGTTTAATAAATGGACAAGAAAAATAGCTGAAAAGCAGCTGAAAGAGCAGGAAGACGCTTAAAATACTAGAAGAAAGTGGAGGAGCACAAGTGTGCCCATTTACAGAAGGCTTAAAGAAGCAGAAATCAGCACAAAAATTGAAATTATATGAAAAAAGCAGCAGAAAAAAACAGTTGAATAGTAGCTAAAGGCAGAAAGAAGCTTAAATTACCAGAAGGATGTGGAGAGAGCACATTTTTTGTTGAATAAGCATATTTTGCACTCATTTAAACTTTTTAGTTTAAATGAGTGCAAAATATGCATTTGGCTGAAAATGCTTAAATTAGTATAAAACAGCTAAATAGTAGCTGAAATAGCAGGAAAAAGCTGAAACTAGCATAAATAAGCTGAAACGAGCATAACAAGTTGAAATTAGCAGAAAGAAGTTAGAAGAAGCACAAAAATGTTGCAGCAGAAATCTGAAAAGAGCACAAAACAGCTGAAATAGCTGAAAACAGCTGAAAGCCGTTGAGCAAAATGCTTAAATTTGCACAAGGATGCTGAAAGAAGTTGAAGCAGAACAAAATGTGAAAGGAGCAGTAAAAGGTTGTGAACACATCTAAAGATTTGAAGGATGTAAAATGAGCTCAATTCATTGAGGGAGAAAAAAAAGTCACAGAAAAGACTAAATATTTCAAAAAGCTAAAGCTGCACCAAAACCCAAAGTCATAGCACTCTTCTCCTGAACGAGTTGAACATTTTAATATATGATTTGTTGAAATAGCACAAAAATGTGTAGTCATAGCACTCTTCTCCTGAACGAGCTGAACATTTTAATATATGATTTGTTGAAATAGCACAAAAAATGTGTAAAGAGAAAAATGATGAAAAACCTACAGAAGAAAAATGGATCACAAAATGTTTCAAAAATATTCTCACAATAATCAATGCAACTTTCTCTGAGGAAAAAAAAAAGATCACAAAATTAGACTGAAGGATGGATTACAGTTTGCTTTCCCTCGACACTAATTTCATTCAGCTGTTTTATTAAGGGTCAAGTTAACAGGGACGTGTTCCAGCAGGAGAATGGTTGAATGTAATTCCTTCTGTTGTTCATGTCTGAAAGAAAGATGTATAAAATCTGCCATAAATAAGTTGCAACATAGACATAAAAAAACATCTGTTGAGAAATGCTCATAACAAAGCTTCTTTAATGAAGAAATATATTTTAAGTCTTATTTTAGACTGAAAGTCCTATAGCAAAAATGGTTATATGAATCCTACTGATGAACAAACTCTGTGACTCCAGTTGGAGCTTCATGATTTTTATTTTTTGCTTGCTCATTAACCAAACATTTTATTCTCCACACACACCTTATGCCACATCCTTTCTTTAATCTGGTTCCCTAACCACTTCCAGTCTTCCAGATCACCTGCTGGTTACCATAATTACACCTGATTGTCACAACCAATGATTTTAATGTTTACTGTACAGCACATCTACATTTGTGTGTATAAACTGTGTGAGTAGTAAAGCTACACTACAGTGACAGGAACTTTCTGTGGAGCTTCTTTGATTTATGGAAGGAAAGACAAGTGCAGATCAATTCACGAAAAGAAAGTGTACAGTCTCCAGATAAGTTCTGCCAGACTAAAAGTTACGGACGGACAGGCGAAGTCCAACACTTCTGTGTTCGTAGAAACGTAGGCAGAGAGTTAGGAGTGTGTGACAGCTGAGCTGTGTTAGAGACTCAAAGTAAAAGACAGACACTGCAAAACAAAGTGACACAAACAAATAAATAAACAAATGAAATAGCTGGTTTATGTGCGGCTGGTGCACAAACCCTGCCCCCTGGAAGTGACACTGGCCTGATGGGGTCACTGCAGCAGGGAGTGAGTGACAGATTACAGGGTGTGCTGCTAGAGATGTCTGGCTGGAACGGACTGTGCAGGGGGGGTCACAAGTCAGCGAGACGCTTTCAGCTCGAGCGCCCACCAGCTTGTTGTCTCTGAGTTGCATGTTTGATGCTGAAAAACAAAGAAAGACTTCTGGATGGTGACTTTTATGGGTGCAGTGCTTGCTTCATTCAAGGCTGACACTTCAGAATGATTTGTTTGTTTTGAATGATTATGAGGATCATAATGTTGTGCCTGTGTCATGGTAGTTAAATATCTCATGAGTCAGTTCAATTCAATTCAGTTTATTTATATAGCACCAAGTTAAAACAGAACTCATCTCAAGGCACTGAACAGAAACATTCATATACAGTACTGTATATGAAAAAGCAAGTTAACAACATTATTTATTTGAGGAGCAGACTACGTACTTTGAGTTGAACTGCATCGCAGACTCATCTGGAGCAAGCATGAAGGGAAGGGAAGTCTGATACTGTTATCACTGTATGTTCCCATGCAATGGCAAAATTAGTTATCTGCATTTAACCCATCACAACTGAGATACACAGGTGGAGCAGTGGGCTGCTATAAGTGCACAGAGAGCAGTTAGGGATTGGGTGTCTTACCATACCATACCATACCATACCATACCATACCATTTTATTTATAGAGCACTTAAAACAGCGACAAGGCCAACCAAAGTGCTGTCCAAACAGAAAAACTGGCAACACATAAAGCAACATACAAAATGAAGTTAAATCAGAATACAGACATAAAAATGTTGCAGATAATAAATATAACGACCAACCTGTGTAAAGCAAACAGGTTCAAACACAGATCATCTCGTGTTGAAAGCTACGGAATAGTAGTGGGTTTTTAAATGTGATTTGAAAACCGAGAGGGAGGGGGCCTGTCTGACAAGCAGAGGTAACTTGTTCCAAAGTCTTGGGCCTGCTACAGAGAAGGCCCTGTCACCTCTGCGCTTAAGACGAGTTCCTGGAACTGTGAGGAGCAACTGGTCCGCTGACCTCAGAGAACGTGGTGGGACATACGGCTGTAGCAAATCAGAGAGATGGGGGGTGGACTGTTCAGCGTTTTGTAGACATACAGGAGAATTTTGAACTGGATTCGAAGATGAACCGGTAGCCAGTGCAGGGAGACCAAGACTGGTGTAATGTGCTCTCTTTTGCCTGGACTGGTTAAAAATCGGGCTGCTGCGTTCTGGACCAGTTTTAGTCGTGCAACGATGGTCTGACTGATACCAAACAGGAGCAAATTGTAGTAATCAAGTCTAGATGTAATGAATGTGTGTATTACTGTCTCCACGTTATTTTTGGATAATATGGGTATCAGCTTAGACAGTCACCTCAGCTGGAAAAAACAGAATTTAACAATCATGTTTACATGATTGTTATCATGTACCAACATGATGAAAACTGCTAAATCACAATACTTCTCTGATATCATTGCTGCAAACTCTCGTAACCCTCAAGTTCTGTTCTCCACCCTAAACTCTGTTCTCCACCTCACTGAACAATCACCCATGGAAGCCTCGACTGAGCTGTGCGAGAACTTCCAACATTTCTTTTTAGATAAAATCGCAACCACCAGGGCTCTCATTTCTCCTCCATCTCACGATCCATCCATCCCACCTCAATCTGTTGCTGTTTGTGACCATTTTGAACCAGTCTCTCTGTCCTCTCTAGAGCAGGTCATGTGCAGCCTGAAACCATCTGGCTCCCCCTTCGATGTGGTCCCCCCTCGGCTTCTAAAGGAGGTTTTTCACACTCTAGGTCCCTCCATTCTCTCGATTGTAAATAGCAGTCTATCCTCGGGTGTGGTGCCAAAATCATTAAAACATGCTGCTGTTCAACCCCTCCTGAAAAAACCAAACCTCGACCCGTCAGTATTATCCAATTTCAGGCCTGTCTCCAGACTCCCATTTGTTTCTAAACTTCTAGAGAAAATAGTTGAGTCCCAACTAAAGTGCTTCCTGGAGGATCACGCTATCCCCGAGCTATTCCAGTCTGGCTTCAAATCCCTCCACAGCACTGAGACTGCCCTACTGAAGGTTTTTAACGACATCTTCCTATCCACAGATACTGGTGACTCTGTGCTGCTTGTCCTATTGGACCTCACATCCGCTTTCGACACCATCGACCATGAGATCCTCATTGCTAGGTTGGAGCAGTGGGTGGGCATCTCAGGATCAGCCCTAAACTGGTTCAGATCCTACCTCTCTGACAGATCCTTTTGTGTTTCCATCAACGATTTTACTTCTGCAGTGGCGGCTCTTAAATGGGGGGTTCCGCAGGGGTCCATCCTGGGTCCTCTCTTGTTCTCCTTATACCTGCTGCCACTCGGTGCTATTTTCCGGAAACACAATATACCCTTCCACTTCTACGCTGATGACTGTCAAATTTACTTCCCCCTAAGACAAAATGGTACAGGCTCTATTCAACCTCTGCTCGACTGCCTGGCTGACATCAGGGACTGGATGGCTTTAAATTTCTTAAGCTTCAACGATAAGAAGTCTGAAGCCATATTGTTCCTTCCCAATGACACAACCTCGAACCACTGCATTGACCTTTCTGCTCTACCCCTGTCCGAAAAACAAAAAGTCACAAATCTGGGAGTGATAATGGATCCTTCCATGAAACTCAACAGTCATGTAAACATGATCGTCAAATCCTGTTTTTTCCAGCTGAGGCGTCTGTCTAAGCTGAAGCCCATATTATCAAAAAACAACCTGGAGACAGTGATTCACGCATTCATTACATCTAGGCTTGATTACTGCAATTCACTTCTGCTTGGCGTCAGTCAAGCCACCATTGCACGATTACAACTGGTTCAGAACGCAGCTGCCCGATTTTTAACCAGCACACGCAAAAGAGAGCACATTACACCAGTCTTGGCCTCCCTTCACTGGCTACCGGTTCATCTTCGAATCCAATTCAAAATTCTCATGTATGTCTACAAATCGCTGAACAGTCTCGCCCCCGCCTATCTCTCGGATCTGATACACCCATATGTCCCTCCACGTGCTTTGAGGTCAGAGGATCAGGTACTCTTAATAGTTCCAGAAACTCGCCTTAAGCGCAGGGGTGACAGGGCTTTCTCTGTAGCAGGCCCAAGACTCTGGAACGAGTTACCGCTGCTCATCAAACAGGCCCCCTCCCTCTCGGTTTTCAAATCCCGGTTAAAAACTCACTACTACTCCATCGCTTTCAATGCCAGCTGATTTGTATTGGATCGTTTTATTTATGATCTGCAATGTTTTTATGTTTTTCGTGTTGTACTTCATTGTCTGTGTTGCCTGTTGCGTGTTTGTTTGTCCAGCACTTTGTGTGGACTTGTTCCTGTTTAAAGTGCTTTATAAATAAAATGGTATGGTAAATGGTATGGTACATGACTGTTGAGTTTCATGGAAGGATCCATTATCACTCCCAGATTTGTGACTCTGTTTTTTTGACAGGGCTAGAGCAGAATGTTTGATGCAGTGGTTCGTGATCATGGCATTGGGAGAGAACAACATGACTTCAGACTTCTTTTTATTGAAACTTAAGCAATTTAAAGCCATCCAGTTCCTGATGTCAGCCAGGCAGTCGAGCAAAGGTTGAATAGAGCATGTACCATTGTGTCTTAGGGGGAAGTAAATTTGACCGTCATCGGCGTAGAAGTAAAAGGGTATGTTGTGTTTCTGGAAAATGGCACCAAGTGGCAGCAGGTATAAAAAGAATAGGAGAGGACCCAGGATGGACCCCTTTAGAACCCCCAAACTAAAATCTTTGATGGAAACACAAAAGGATCTGTGGATCCTTTTATGTACCCTGTGATGCCCACCCACTGCTCCAACCTAGAAATGAGGATCTCATGGTCGATGGTGTCAAAAGCGGATGTAAGGTCCAATAGGACAAGCAGCACAGAATCCCTAGTGTCTGTGGATAAGTTGATGTCATTAAAAACCTTCAGTAGGGCAGTTTCAGTGCTGTGGAGAGGTTTGAAGCCAGATTGGCATAACTCAAGGATCATCCAGGAAGCACTTAAACTGGGACTCGACTATTTTTTCCAGAAGTTTGGAAACAAACAGGAGTCTGGAGACAGGCCTGAAGTTGGATACGACTGAGGGTCAAGGTTTGTTTTTTCAGGAGAGGTTGAACAGCAGCATGTTTAAAGGTTTTTGGCACCATGCCAGTGGATAAACTGATATTCACAATAGCAAGAATGGAAGGACCTAGAGTAGGAAAAACCTCCTTTAGTAGCCGAGGGGGGACCACATCAAAGGGGGGACCAGATGGCTTCAAGCTGCACATGACCTGCTCTTGAGAAGACAGAGAGATTGGTTCAAAATGGTCAAATACAGCAACAGATTGAGGTGAGATGGATGGATCATGAGTTGGAGGAGAAATGAGATCCCGGGTAGTGGCAATTTTTTCTAAAAAGAAATGTAGAAAGTTCTTGCACAGCTCAGTCGAGGCTTCTAGAGGTGATGGTTCAATGAGTTGGAAAACAGAGTTCAGGGTAGAGAAGAGAACTTGTTTGTTGGGAGAGTTTGAAGCAATGATATCTGAAAAGTATTGAGATTTAGCAGCTTTCACTGCTTTCTGACAACCCCAACTCTTTTTTAGTATCTGAAAAGAGACCTGAAGCCTGTCTTTTCTCCATTTGTGCTCCGTCCTTCTGCACTGCTGCCTAACGGCCTTGGTGACATCATTCAGCCAAGGTTCTGCTCTGAGTTTCGATTTTCTAGTTTTAACAGGAGCAACATGATCCAGAGCCTTTAAGCAGACAGAGTTGAACAGGGATGTCAGCTCCTCAGTGGTGGAGTGAAACACCGGGGGCTGAATGATCATTTCAGAGTTGTAAACATCTGTGAAATGTGCGACAATGAAGTGTTTAATGGCCCGGCTGCGACGTGCAGGAGCGCATGACTTAGGACTTGGGGGAGGTTGAACTCAAACCAGACTGGCATGTGGTCTGAAAACTGTCACAGATTTCAAGATTAGTAACAGTCACATCACGAGTTAAAACAAGGTCCAGCATGGGTGAGACCGTTTACATGCTGATTTAGATTAAATGAGTCCAATAAATCTAAAAAGTCCTTAACCAAGGGCTTCTCATGACAGCACACATGCAAATTAAAGTCCCCAATAATGACAACATGATCATATTTTGGTGTGATTTCAGCCAAGAAATCAGAAAATTAATTTATGGAATCCTTAGATTGAGGTGGACAATAGACGAGTGCGCATAAAGTTGAAGGCGAATGGCTAAGTTCAAAGACAGTCAGCTCAAAGCTGGAGCAGGAAACCGAGATGGGCAGTTGTTTACAGTCAAAAGTTGATTTGAATATTGTTAATAATCCACCAAAGCGCCGACCTGATAGCCGCGGGGAGTTAAAATATAGACAGTCGGAGGGTAATAATTCCGTCAAGGCGCTGGATTCTTCCGTCGATATCCAAGATTCAGTGACGAAGAAAAAGTCTAAATCGTGTTCTTGAAAGTAATCCCTGAGGATAAAAGTTTTGTTGGTAACAGATCTTGCATTGACCACACACGTCCTGATATTGTCCAAGGTGGAACCAGCAGCAGCGGAGTGATCGTGCGCCAGCGGCCGCAGATTTTCAATAACAGCCCCTCTGTGTCGGGCAGTGAGCCGCCCCGGCCGACAACTCCAGTTGTTTACCGGGTCTGAGTGTGCGAGAAGCTGGCGATGGAAACCATGACCACCAGCAGGAGAGGAAGATGCAGCACGCAGGGCAGGCAGGTGAGGGACGCAGTGTAGGTAAACAGGCATGTCCGCCAGCAGTGGGGGAAAGGGGAGTCCAGCGGTACGCTCATATTGATCCAAATAAGTGACATCGGTGGCAGAAAATCGAAGATCCAGAAGCTGTTGTCGATCATACACCAGGAACAAGTTTATGTCCCAGATGAAAAACAAGCAAAACACAAATAATCCAAACACTGTCAGCAGAGGTGGATTGCAAGCCATGTATATTTTTCTGACCCCCCTGGTTCCCTGGCGGCCATTCTGGGGGGTGGGGTCCGGTAAGGTGACGGGTTGTCGGGTGTTGTCTTGAACTATGGGGGGATTCGGGACCTGAGGGTTCGCCGTGGACTGGGCTGGCATTGCGTTCCCCCGGGGCTGCTTGGGCTCAGGTGTCCTGTCCTGTCGGCAGGGCGCGGGTTGGGCCGAATCTTGGATGTCGGCTACTCTCCACCCCAGAATGAATGGGCCTACCTCCCGGGTTTGGATGTGGGCAACCCCATGTAGGGGGCAGGTACATGTCTTGGACCTAGGGGGTATAGAGTGTGTATCGGGATTATGTATGGAACGTGTCGTTGTTGTTTGTCTTTCTATGAGTGAGGGTGAGGATGAGGGTGTGTCTGAATGAGTGTGTCTGTGTATGAATGTTTGTCAGGCTGGGACTTAGATTGCCCCCTCTCTGATACATCTGAGGCTACTTGGTGTCGCGCTCCTGCCGCGTGGCCCCCTGGTGGGTGTCCCTTTGCCTGCGGGCGTGCTTGGGGCCCTTGCTGTCGGGGGTTGGGCGCTTGGGCGTGTGTCGGCTCGGCCTGGTGGCTGCCTGGTGGGGCTCGGGTCCTCTGGTCCTGTCGGGTCTGGGCCTGAGGGGTGGGCGTCCCTGGTGCCCGGGCCTCGGTGCCCGGGCCTGGGGCTACGTTGGTGCAGCGGGCTCCGGCGGGGGCCTGTGAGTTTGTCGCTGTTGACCCCGGGGGGTCATTGTGTGTAGTCACTGGTGGGGCTTTTCCTGTTCTCCCCTTTGGTCGGATCTGGGGAGTTGGTGAGTGGCTCGTCCTGTTCGGGTGGCCCTGGGGACTCTGGGCTCGGGGTCCTTCTTGGGGTCTTGGGCTCTGGTTGCCCCTTTGCCTGCCTCGGGCCTTGGGGGGGCGGATCTCTGATGCCTCACGGTTGCTATTGAATGTTCTATTGGAGGAACCTTTTTCACTTATGCATGCTCACAACCACACACAAATGGATGCAGGGATGTATATGTAGATATATGCAGATATGTAGATGGGTATATGACTGAATATGATTGTATATGTATTTATTCTGTATATATATTTGTAGGTATGGGTATGTATATTTATGGAAATCTATTGCAAGGTCATAAATGTTATTGATCTTTATACAGTACATGTATTGCTGTGTTCTGTCATGTACTTTGCAGGATTGCAGACGGAGGTTGGGTGTGTTTGCCTTGGGCTTTTTTGTGGATAATTGTTGTGTTTTGTTGTCTTACTTTCTGTCTTTCCTTTCTCTCTATTTAAAATAAAAAAAAAATAAAAAAACTTTTTTTAAGTATATATATATATTAGGGGTTGAACGAGTACATAATTTTTAAACTCGACATTAACATAAAAAAACTCGAGTGGCACTCGATTAGTCAATGACGTCACAGTGTCTTATGATGCAAAATAAATAAATAAATATAAATGCATAAAAACGTCTTTACAAAAAGAAAAAAAAGACCAACAAAACATTGGGAGCATTTATTATGCTCCTATCATTTATCATACTGCAGATAAGTCACAGGAAAAACAAAACTATTAGTTATTATTATTAATATTAAAAGTGAAAGTAAGGCGCTGAACCGAAACTTAAAAAACAAATGGGGCCACAGCCACACCGTACCACCGCCTGCAGTGCTGTGCAATTTAGGTTTACTTTTAGAGATTGTGTTTATAGGTTTTTAATAGGTCTAGAGAGATGAATATTTGTTTCTTTTTGTTTGTGAAACGAGAGAGAGGACGCCGTTTCGGCCGTGTTATATATGTGACCTGCAATGCAACACTGCCCCCTGCTGTCACAATCTACTACGGTGTTCAAAGCAAAGAAAATCAACAGGATGATTCAATGAGTAGCGCAATTTATAAAATTATAAACTGTTTTACCTTTTTGACAAGACTGGACCAGCTCCATACATCCGTGCGCACAAAGGAATACATTTTGTAGCGTCTACTAAAAGCTAAAAGCTACCCCGCGCTCGGTTTTTAATCACGTGATGTGACGTACTGACGTTACCGCGACGTGATGACGTCACTACGGGTACTCGAGGTGGACAAAAAAGCCTCGATAGAAGTCAAAGCACTCGATCTGTCGATAACTCGGTTACTCTGTTAAACCATTATATATATATATATATATATATATATATATATACTGTATATATATATATATATATA
>JBBPBX010003273.1:0-52087 GCA_038048925.1 Garcialebias charrua | reverse complement strand
ACAGTCTAAGCCTATGGCAGCATAACAAGCCAACCCTAGTTATAGAATTTATCAAAAAAGAAAGTCTTAAGCCCAGTCTTAAAACTGGACAATGTGTCAGCCTCATGGACAGAATCTGGAAGTTGGTTCCACAAGAGAGGAGTCTGAGAACTGACAGATCTTCCTCTCATTCTGCTTTTGGAAACGTTAAGAACTGCAAGTAAGCCTACAGTCTGAGAGCAAAAGGCTCTATCAGGAAAATATGGACAATAAGATCTGTAATATAAGATGGAGCTAGGTTGTTGAGGGCTTTGTAGGTTAGAAGTAAGATTTTGAATTCAATTCTGGACTTGACAGGGAGCCAATGGAGAGAAGCTAAAACTGGAGAGATATGATCTCGCCTACTAACTCCAGGTAAGACTCTGGCAGCAGCATTTTGGATTAACTGAACACTTTTTAAAGACGTATTTGGACACCCAGATAATAAACCATCGCAATAGTCCAGTCTAGACATGAAACAGTTTTCTGCATCATTTTTAGATAAGACGTTTCTAATTTTAGCAATATTACACAGGTGGAAGAAGGTGGTTCTAATAAAAAATTTAATATGGGAATAGAAGACATGTCCTGGTCAAATAACGCCAAGATTTTTAACATTAGAGTTGGAGGCCAAATTAATGACATACAAGGAGGGAGAAAGACTGAATTTTTTTCCCCCTAAGATGCTCAGGTCCAAAAACTAAAACCTCAGTTTTGTCTGTATTCAAAAGGAGAAAATTTAGGATCATCCAGGTTTTTATGTCTTTAAGACATGTTTGTAGTCTAAGTAACTGATTTGATTCATTGGGTTTCATAGACAAATATAACTGTCTATTATCAGCATAACAATGAAAATTTATCCTATGCTGTTTAATATGCTGGTGTAGATTCTCAGTCGTCCAGGACATGATAAAATCAAAAAAAGGCGTTCAATACAGAACAACTGGACTTTATTTGTAACCAACAAGACGTTTCGCTCATCATCCGATAAGCTTTCTCAATTGGAGACTGTGAGAGGGAGAGAGAAGTTATAAGCAAAGCTGGGCCACTGGTGCACACCAAACTAGGTAAATTGGAAGCTAACACACACATACTTGGGATAACACGTGGCTGTGACCCATTCAATGTTCTGTGTGTGAAAGCAGAGCTTACAGAAAACACACACACACCCTACTGTATGTAAATTGCTGTTTAATAACTTTACCCAATGGAAGCATATATAAAGAGTATTGGTCCAAGCACTTAACCGTAAAGAACGCTATGACTAACTTTCGTGTATGAAGATTCATTATTTACTTTTACAAATTGGAATCAGATAAATATGATTTATTCATTTCAATCAACCTTTTATTTATACAGGCTAGCCTCATTGAGCCACGGGGACTCATTTACAAGAGGGGCCTGTCTCACTCACACCCAGGGTCAATCAACCTAACTTGCATGTTTTTGGACTGTGAGAGGAAACCGGAGCACCCGGAGAAAACCCACGCATGCACGGAGAGAACATGCAAACTCCACCCAGAAAGGCCCCCGGACCGGGATTTGAACCGGGGACCTGCTCGCTGAGAGGCAGCAGCTCTTTGTGCCACTGTGCTGACTTAGATTTAAATCATTTTAGAGCCGTTATTGTAATTCCAATATAATTTCAAGTCTCTGTAACACAATATTATGATCAACTGTATCAAATGTAGCACTGAGGTCTAACAGACCAGTGACACCTGTCCATTGTCAGAGTCCATGAGAATATTATTAGTAACTTCCACCAGTGCAGATTCAGTGCTGTGGTGAGCTCTAAACCCTGACTTACAAACACACTTTTTCTTTGCAGTTGTGGACAGATTTTCATAAAACTCAGAAATTAACCACTGGATGTGCATCTACAACTGATTAGCTTTTGGAGAGAGTCCAGTTCAAGATGGCCCCCACAGTTAAACATCCTTATAAAACACATTTACGGTACTAATTCCTTTTGGGGTAGATGTCTCCAGCCCTTTAAGTGATGTTTTTATTAAATCTAAAAGCAGCAGTTAGTGTGTCACAAAACAATTAAACACAAAGTGTTTATTTTTTTATTTGGTTGTTGGTTTGTAGTTTTTTTTAAATTGTGTGTTTTACTTTTATGACTACAATTTAAAATGTTTAATTTAACAAAAGTGTGTCTGTTTCTATTATCTTTAGTCGTATTGAATATTTAAGATCAACCATTTGAAGTCACAGCGTGCACCCCCACCACACACGTGCACAGCAGGAAACAAAGGAGAATTTTGCATTGTTTATTTTTTCAGATTTAATCTGTCTGTAGCTGTTTATCTGTTGCCCTGAGGATCCCATCATCTCTCAATAAACTGTGAGTGTGTTTGTTCAGCTAAACCATGTTCAGCGCTCCCATGCTGAACCTACCACTTTCTCTCCTTTTCTGTGTGTCAGTTCTCCCTCAGCTTCACCACCTTCTATCTCAGTCAGGTAGTGTCTGGAACTAGTCGTAATCATCAGATTGAGCTGAGACAGTCTCACACCTTGTTTAAAGGGCAGATGTCAGATATTAAATAGTACATTTTTTTCAAGAGTGATAAAGAAGAAAGTATTTCAAGGAAAAACTGTTCTCTTAATAGTGAGAACATCACTGGAACAAAATCACTCTTAGAAAGATTTTTCTTTATCAGTTTATCTTATTTAATTTTTATTTTATGAGAAATGATCAGTAACAATAAAAATGTCTGTTTGTTACATAATTTATACAAAATATTTTGTTCAGAGATTGAGGTTTCCACTAGTTACAAGCACTGGAACCAGTGCATCTGGCGTGTAAAGACTCTAAAGGCTGCGAGAAGTGCCCAAGTCGCTGACGTGGGTGCGTGACGTAAATTGCTCATTTTTCTTATCACTCTCTCGGCTGAGACCTCAGGTTGTGCTTCACCCAAAACTAGTATTTTACACGGTTTACTTTGAGCATTGCATGATTGGTCAGAATTGTGTGGGTATTTTCTTTTAATTAGTATTATTTTCTGATACGTGGTGCAGCTGCAGATGTTCCTCTCTAACCAAAGTTGTTAGAATAAACAGCCATCATTACACCTCTTCCAGCAAAACATCAGAATCAGATTTATTTTCTTTGCACTTAAATACAAAGAGAACATGTATGTACAGTCGTCCGAAAGATGGACGTAGTGCATGAAGCTGCTGCTAATTAGCGCGGCCCTCTTATTCTTCCTCAGAATAATGTTTTTGCTTAGATGAGAAAAGGGAAGAAAACATGAGGAGAGACGGTATAAAAAAAGATCTCTCATACTGTGTCCTAGACAGGGCATGATTTGAGGCATAAAAAATATACTACAGAAAAGCAACATAGATAGACGTGATACATGTACAGTACATATAGACCAGTGAAGACACTGAATTTTAAGGGAAGGTAGTATAGTCCAGAATTTTAAGGGAAGGTAGCATAGTCCAGAGAGACCCCCCCCACCCCCAGCCATTGTCCAGATAAGAGGTGTTATTTATCATCAGCTCGCCACATGTCCACGGCCTTGGGGAAGGGAGAGGTGAGGAGACAGACAAAGCATCTTTGTTTTTTCAAAACATGCCAGGAGAGGTTGAGATAAGTCCACCGTCAAGGCCACAGTTTGGGTCAGGCAGAACTCGTGAATTGCTGTTTCCACCTTTTAAAGTCTCGCTGGTACATTTCTCTGATGGAAACTCCAAACAGCCGAATTGATTCTTTATGCCAAAAGTCAAGCTCACAGCTTTCTCCAAGATTGTTCCCAACCATGGGTGCTAACAGAAAGTTCACAGTCCTGATAACAGCCTGCTCCAGCTCTGATGCAGCTTCACATAATTCAGTCTGAGTGCTACCAAGCTTTGACACATCCACATGAATTTGCAGACAATCCTGATTTCACCAACCCAAACAGCAAAATCCAGTGGTCATCATGAATCCAATTTCATTTCAACAATCCATCGTTAGGCTGATGGCCCGCCTTGATCGAGCAGCTGGTTTTGGCTGTCAGTAGCAAACTGGTTGATCCACTATGAGAAGGTGCTATTTATAAGACTAAGCTGAATACAGCTCCTCAGACTGAAGAAGTCTTTTGGAGGAAAGACAAAAGTTTTCTACAATTTTTATGTTTTGTTTTTGTATGTCCAGAGGACCAGACTTAACTGTTTTAGATTAATTCAATTTGTTTCTGTCAAGGTATGATGGTCCTTCTAACCCTGACTCCTGTCGGGAGAAGTTGATCAATTTTGTTGAAAGACCAAGTGATCAAATCCGTCAAATTAGGAAGGTATGCAGGGGGGAAAAGAGTCTTTTTAAGGGTTCACAAGACGAAAGAGAGCAAGCAGGGAAGCGGAGGGGGCGGAGCACAGGGAGACATGTCTGTCTTCACCAGAGCACAGAGAGAAAATAAATGCTAAAGAAAGTTAAATAGAACTTATAAAGATAGTTAAATAAATCTTTGATGGGGACATGACAATTTTTGTGCATGAAGGATTCAGCACAGAGACACAGGCAGCTCTCTGTAGCTGTGCTGACAGAAAGAGGTTCATCTTGACTGGGAAGAGACAAGTTCTGGCACTGTCTGTGGGAAATGGTGGCAATATCTTTTTGACAGATTTACAAAATAGCACATCTCCTTGGTTAACAACAGTATTATCAGCTCTTCCTCCAACTCCTCCATCATCAACTGAAAATAAACATCCCCTCTGAAACTTGTGATGTCTGTCTTGAATCTGTCTGTGCTGCAGCTGGAGTGCCAGGATGTCTACTTTTCTCTGAGTATGAGTAGTCCATGCAAAAAAGACAGTTTCAAATCACATAAATGAGCTCTGATGTTTTACCGTCTTTATGAAGTTCCAGACCTTAATCCATGTCTCTGTTGAAGACATTTGTTTGACCCAGTTCATTGCTAACTAGGCAGGTTGCTGAATCGTTCCTGCTAAGTTTTTATCCACCCATCCATCCATCTATCCACTATCTTTTACCTGCTTATTCCTTTTTAGGTTGCAGTGGTCACAGGTGCATGTCCATCCAAGGTTTTCCAACCTTGCTCTCGACGGAGGCAGTCGCAACCTCTTCCCTCTCCTGTCCTTCCCCCCCCCCTGCTGCTGGCAGCTCCACAGATAAGCACCTAGAACGCAAATTAAGATGGATTGGAGGTTTGGGCATTCGATTCTACAAACAAGACCTCTACAGAAGGAACGGCACAAGGGGAGCCTTCCCACCCTCACAGAGTGACGGAGGATACGCCATGGATTCCGCCCCGTGGATTCCGTGGTTTCCTGGAAGTGCTCTGTGGAGGTGAAGAATCTTGGATTATATTGGATTATGATGGCAGCGCTTTGCTTTTTTGGCGTTTGTGGAGCACTGGTCTATCGCAAAAGGGGGAGACTTCAGCAGGACTTAACTGCCTGGAGCACCCGACGTCTGGTCTGCGCCGTGACCTCGAGAAAACAGCTGTTTGTGAGCTTATCCAGAGGGTGAAACAGATCACCCACGGATTTGGACTCTGGACGTTGTGGCCAACATCAGAAATCAGCGCGGGCTTATCCAGAGGGTGAACAGATCACCCTCGGATTGGGACTCTGGTCAGCTGTGGTCAACATCTGAGGTCAGAGCTTGGATCAGTGGAAAAAGTCCCGAATTGGATTGAAACAGAATCGCCCCTACAGACTGAAGGCCACAGAAATTACAATGTGTGCCTGATGTGAAAATATTTGTTAATTCATATCAGACTCCCTTGGAAACAGCCTTGGGAAAGGCTGGATATCTAATCTCTCCTGAGATGTGCTTACTGTGGAAAAAATAGCTGCTGTCTGTCTTGTCTGCTACCCCCCCCCGGAGAACTTTTCTATGAGCGTTATCGGAGGCATCCGGAATGTATCATGGACAGATCCTCCCTGCCTCTGTCTCAACATGCAACATGTAACTGTCCTTATGTGCTTATAGTATGGTTTTTACTGTGTCATGCGGTGTCTTGCAGACAAAATGTGATACATTTTTTTTAATACTAATGCTGTAACCCCCATGTTTACTTACCTTTTTCACACCTTTGACCTTCATCCCGAGACGGATGAGAGAGGCCGCGCTGAAGAACATGTCATGTGTTTGAATAAGCAGCAGCTTTACATTCTCTAACCCTCTACTGGATGACTGTGTATACATGATCACGTTGTTATTGGTGAGAACTGGTGCAATGTTAATAAAAGCTCTTGTATCTTGTATCTTGTATCCCTGTGCAAGAGGCGGGGGACACCCTGGACAGGTCTCCAGTCCATCACAGGGACAGAGACAAACAACCATTCCCTCTCTCACTCACACCTAGGGACAGTTTAAAGTTACCAATCAGATTAACATGCATGTTTTTGGTCTGGGGGGAGGAAACCGGAGTACCCAGAGAAAACCCATGCATGCATGGAGAGAACATGCAAACTCCACAGAAAGGCCCACGGACTGGGATTTGAACCAGGGTAACCTGCTCGCTGAGAGGCAGCAGCTCTACCAGTTGTGCCACCCTTAAGTTTTTATTGTTGTAAAACATGTTTAAGCATAAAAATGGAGAAAAATACGATAGTTGTTAGATTTATTAAAACCAAATTAACCATGCGAGTCACTGGTAGAACAATGGTTCTTCTACCAGAGGACTGAGGGTTTGACCTGCAGCCCGCCTTGTGTTGAAGGGGTCCAACCATTTCTCTGCCCTCATTGTGCTCATCAGTGTCATAAAAAGTGCTGAACATAGGGTGAACATATAGAATAATGGTGCGGTGTGAGTATGTGTAGTGTGTATTGTGGGCTTTGTTGAATAGAGATAATAAAAAAGCAGAGAATAACTGGACCATTTTTCTTCATTTCCACTTGCAGGAACGGAGCTGCTTTCACGGCTGCCTGCTGTCCTCACAACCTTAAACAGCAAACAAACATAGCAACAAGCTAATAAACAACTACAATATTATAACTGTGACAGTGGTGACCTCAAGTGCGCTGAAATGATGGTAGGTGCTGTATCATAACCCCCTGATAAAACAACACCAAATCTAATGGATGTTTGCTTAATTAGGCAGCTGCTTTATTGGTGGGTAGATTGTTGTTTATGAACTTTATTATTACTGTATTCTTTTTTTTTTATATAACGTATCTTTTGGGTGAAAATATCAATCAACTTCTTTAATTTATTATGACTTTGCCTGATACTGTAGTTATAATTAAAAACTCAAAGCTGAAATGAAACCTTTTGCCGATTTGATTGTTGATCATAAAAATAGTCTAACTGACACGAATAATCTGGATATCAACTCTTACTTTTCTAACAGGATCGCTTCATGATAACCGAACAAGAAAACACTTGTCTCCGCCCAGAAGCAATAAAAGCAACAGTTGTTTTTCTTTTGGCTGGCCCCTCCTGCATGTGTTGCCACAGTAAATGAATTTGCATCAAGTATTTGGCAATCGTTTCACTCCGGATGCTCTTCCTGATGTAATCTGGGCTCAGACATGCAGCCTGTGGTCTGCTCCTGCATGTTGTGTTTGTCCCATGTTTGCCAGTCACCCCTGTGTTTCTCCCTGTGTTCAATCTAATCACCATAGGTGCCTGTCATTTCACCTGGTTAGTGTCTGTACATATTCTTATCTTGTGTCTTGTCGTGTCTCTGGATGGTCATTAGTAAGGCTTTATGTTCTGTAGCCCTCCATGTCACCTCCTTAAAGTAAGTTTGCTGCCCTGCCAGCATTTTGTTTTGTTTATTCAAATAAACTTTAGTTGTTACTTTAACTTGGAGTCTCTCATCGCCTTACTGCACTTGGGTTCGACACACAGAAGATGAACATGATACAGTCTCAGGATTATAAAACCATAAAGACTGTTCCAGACAAAAACTTCTGCGCAATTATTTTGTTTGTTTGTTTGTTTTAGAAAAGCTGTTATTAAAAATTTTAAATGATCACAGCACCTGATTCTTCATGTGCTCCCAGAAGTTGGGAGACCTGGTATTAGTTGGAGCTTGTTGTGTCTGTGTGAGAATAAGTTGTGCAACAATATCAGCACAGGAAGCAATCCATGGCTGCAAGGTGTTAAACTGCAACGTGCACGTCATCCGTCTTCTGAATGACACCAGAGGGAGGGCAGGCAGACAACTGAGTGCACTTCTTGTTTCCCATCCTCAGCATCCTTCAGCCTAGTTAATCTAATTGGATGAAATAGTAGGCAGTTGCAAAGCATATTAAAAGTATATTTATCAGCAAATGGAAATGCCACAACATGCAAATGTTGTGCTCGTCTTCTGTGTTGTTTTCTCAGTTGCACAGGAAGGAGCAGTTATGTCAAATTTATTGCACTGGGGGAGGAATACCTTCACAGCATTTTCAGAAAAGGCTCTTGGGTGCTTAAAGGACCTTTTAGGTATTTCTGCTAGGAAAAACTGTAGGAAGTTATAAGTACAGTATTTGACAGTTAAACGTTTGTCTGTTTTCTGTGCTCCATTAAAAACAACAGATGTTCTGGTAAATTAGGCCAGAATTAACGGCAAATTAAAACTTATATGGTTACAATTACTTTAAAACAGAATATTTAACTAAAAGTAAGCATTCTAATTAAAATAAATTTAGATTTTTAACAATCATCTTAACAAAAATATCCCCAGATGTAAAACAACGTTAGTCAGTGCTGCAGTCTTTGGCAGAAAATACTTTTTCAGGCTCTTTGCAAAGTTTAAGACAAGTCACGACTTCATGCAGAAATCCAATTTTTTTTTATTCAGAGGTATTATAAAAAGAGAATTAAGGTTTCAAAGATAGGAGCTCTGTGTTTCAGAGCAGGGAGTCGAATGTGTGTAATATGTGATATATTGGTGGAGAGAAGAGTGCATCGCTGGGCAGCACAGCTCTGGGCATGCTGGAGCATATGGGTCCAAAAACCAGAGAAGAACTTATTTCAGAAACCACTTCTCTGTGTTATAAAGAGAAGTAACATTGTATAGTTCAACCAGTCTGTGCAAGTTCTAACTCATCAAACAGATAGGAAGAAATCTAATTGTCACATGCAATACTACATGCAAATAAAGGTTGAATGAATGAAAAATACTTGTAGAGTAACAGCAATATAAAATGCATCCTCACTGGATGCCACGGTAGAAACGGTATGAATTTTCAGGTGTATTCAGCAAGATCATTTGATTAGAGTAATTTGCATAAACTGTTTTTTAAATGTCTGAATCCAACAAATACTGGCCAAATTGCTATAAATTCAAATCAAAGAATGTAATTAGCACCATTGTCTTTATTCAGACATAACAAGTCCAAATAAAAGTAAAACCTACAAGAAACTGTTTTATTTTATTATTATTATTATTATTATTTATTTATTGGTTGAAATTTGCAATATTGTGTTTAGAAAGGGCAATTGTTCTCATATTGTTCCCGTGTGTCAGTTTTTCTTATTTTATTTGCCTGCCCCCAGGAGGGGTGGGCAAATAAATGATTCTGTGTGCATGTGCATCTTTGTCTTTGCTGAGACTGTCCCACATTCTCTGAGTACCGCAGACTGGACACAGTCTTTGTTTAAAACTTTTGCTTTAACTGTTGACATGAACTCTGTTAGCAAAAACAAAAATCTCATAAACCATTAGACAAATTTCATTAAATGTTCAGAAAGTAGTCACTGGATGTACATTTTAGAGTTCATTTACTTTCAGAGTTAATATGATTGAAAATGACTGCCACAGCTAAATTACCGTAGCAAGCACAAAAAGGCAAAAACTTCAAGCTGTTTCAGAGCTTAAAAACCAGCTAGGGATCACAAGCCAGTGCATCTCTTGTGCAGGTCCGAAGCCCCGGTAAATGGTGAGGGTTGTGTCAGGAAGGGCATCCGCCATCCGACGTAAAACACTTTTACCAAAACTATAATGTGAGTTCATCAAAGCAACATCATACCGGTTGAGAAATGGATTAACAATGACCCCCACCAGTGCTGTTGACAAACAGGGTGCCGGCGGAAATTGTGCTATTGTTAGTCGAAGACCACGAGGAGGGAAACGTGTCAGGAAAGAGAGGGAGAAGAGGAAAGTGAAGCATGTAGGACTGAGGGTTGCAACTCTAAATGTGGGGACAATGACAGGCAAAGGTAGAGAGCTGGCTGACATGATGCAGAGAAGAAAGGTAGATGTTTTATGTGTCCAAGAGACCAAGTGGAAGGGCAGCAAGGCTCGCAGTATTGGAGCAGGGTTCAAACTGTTTTACCATGGTGTGGATAGAAAGAGAAATGGAGTAGGGGTGGTCCTGAAGGAGGAGTTGGCAAAGAATGTAGTAGAGGTGAAGAGAGTGTCCGATAGGGGGATGTGTCTGAAGGTACAGTAGAAGCAGTGCTTTAAGTGGGCCGGAACTCACCGGTACCCAGTTCCACCACTTCTAAAATTTAACCCTGAGAGTACCGGGACTTTTTTTAAGCGTAAGGTGCGTTCCGGAACTTATTTTCGTCTTCTCCACTTGAAAGACCCGTGGCAGATTACAGTAGAATGCATCATTTCCCCCGACTGGATTTCAAGAAAGAGTAATGCATCTTCACGATAATAAAACATCTTTGGTGGAGCGCGTCATTTGGCCAATCACAACCTCAGGATAGACAGGGGGAGGAGACGACAGCGAACTCTGTAAAAAAAACAAAAACAAACTCTGCAGCGCGACAGAGCGCGAGGGAAGCGGAAGTAACTCCTCCAACGTGTGGGTAAAGTTAATATTTTTATACATGCAGTGTAACCATTGTTTAGTAAAATGGCATGTTGTGTTACAAATAAAACTAAATAAAAATTAACAAAATAACAGTCAATTGCACCCCTAAAGCCACTGTGATAAAGTATCACATTAATTTAATTATCTTAGCCACAGGAGTGAGTTTAAAAACAGGATGATGTCTATATGAACTAGTTAAATGAGGTGTCTCTAAAATATCCTGATTCATGATCAATAATAATTTCAACAATTTTTTAATCTGTCCACAGGACCTGACTTTATTTTGTTAGATGTCTCTAAAATAGTTAGTGAATCATGTTTACATGTAGGTAAACATAGATGTTTAACAACTTGTTAAAATACACAAGAATGCAGGAAATGGCATCTACTTTATTCAAAATTTCTGGCAAAACATCTTCACCAGCATATTTAAGAAATGAGTTTTTACTGTAAGTAAGTTTTATTTATATAGCACATTTCACAGACATGAGAGTCACATAGTGCTTTACAAAAGGAAAAATAAAATCATAAAATCACAGAAGTACTATACAGAAAGGTAAAACATAACTCTAAAATCAATGTACAAAATTAACCAAAAGCCTGTCTGAAGAGATAAGTCTTAAGTTTTTAAATGCATCTGTTGACTCGGAGCAGCGCATTGTTAGCAAAATGTTCTGCTGTATTTGACTTGCTGCTGTTGTTGGTTGTTAATTTTTTGGTTGACACAATCTTTCCTATTTATGTCCTCATTAAATTAGGTTAGTAAATGACTTTTACCTGAAGCATGTTAAAAAATTACAAAATCTTTCGGGGGGGGGGGTTGGCGCAACGTTTGTCACCTTTTTCATCCCTTCTGAGTTTGCAGGTATGCATATTATTATGACATTAGGGAGGGTACCGGCACTTATTTTTTTCCACTTAAAGCACTGGGTAGAAGTAGAAGATCTTATCCTAAACATCATCAGTGGTTATGCTCCACATGTTGGATGTGATGTGGAGGAGAAAGATACATTTAGGAAGGATCTGGATGAAGTGATAGAGAGTATTCCCAGGGAGGAAAGAGCAGTGATCGGAGCACACCTGACCAGACATCTTTGGATGGTTGTGTGTAAAATGACTGTTGTTGTGAAGAAGAGAAAAAGAGTAAAACCAGAGAAGAAGACCAAATGGTGGAAGCTGAAGAAGGAAGAATGTTCTGGTGAAGATTCTCAGTCATCCAGGACATGATAAAATCAAAAAAGCGTTCAATACAAAAACAACTGGACTTTATTTGTAACAGAAGACGTTTCGCTCTTCATCCGGAGCTTTCTCAATTCAAAGAGCAGAGTGTGGGAGTAAGGTTTTAAAGGCTGAGATAAGATACACACAAACCTATGTAAATTGACAAATCACAAATCACACCTTAACAGTAGGGGTTTCTTAAGGTCTTTTTTGGTCTAATTCACAGACGAGGCTCCTCTGTCCAGTTGTTTCTGTATTGAACACTTTTTTTGAAGGAAGAATGTTGTGAGAAATTCAGAGAGAAGCTAAAGGCTCTGGGTAGTAAGAAAGAGCTTCCAAATGACTGGGCTACTACAACAACAGTAATGAGAGAAACAGGTAGGAAGGTACTTGGTGTGTCATCTGGACAGAGAATGGATGATAAGGAAACCTGGTGGTGGAATAGTGAAGTGCAGGACGCCATTCAAAGAAAGAGATTAGCCAAGAAGAAATATGACAGTGAGAGGACTGAAGAGAGGAGACAGGAATATAAGGAGATGGGACGTAGAGCAAAGAGGGAAGTAGCCAAGGCAAAGCAGAGGGCGTACAATGAGTTGTATGGGAGACTGGACACTAAAGACGGCGAGAAGGACTTGTACCGATTAGCAAGACAGAGAGATCAGGCTGGAAAGGATGTGCAGCAGGTTAGGCTTATTAAAGATAGGAATGGTAATGTTCTAACAAGTGAGGAGAGTGTGACAGGAAGATGGAAGGAGTAATCAAAAAAGGCGTTCAATACAAGATCAACTGGACTTTATTTGTTGCAGAAGACGTTTCGACCTCTATCCAGAGGGCTTTTTCAATTCAATGGAAGGATTACTTTGAGGAGCTAATGAATGAAGAGAATGAAAGAGAAAGAAGAGTGGAGGTCATAGAAACTGTGGACCAGGAAGTGGGAAAGATTAGTGAGGGTGAAGTCCGGAAAGCTCTGAAAAGAATGAAGAAGGGGAAGGCAGTAGGACCTGATGACATACCAGTGGAGGTTTGGAAATGTCTTGGAGAGATGGCAGTGAGGTTTTTGACTCAAATATTTAATGGAATATTTGAGGGTGAGAAAATGCCTGAAGAATGGAGAAGAAGTGTGCTGGTTCCCATTTTTAAGAACAAGGGTGATGTACAGAGTTGTAGCAACTACAGGGGAATTAAGTTGATGAGCCACACAATGAAGATCTGGGAGAGAGTTGTGGAAGCAAGACTTAGACAAGAGGTGACTATCTGTGAGCAGCAGTATGGTTTCATGCCAAGAAAGAGCACCACAGATGCCATCTTTGCTTTGAGGATGTTGATAGAGAAGTACAGAGAGGGTCAGAAAGAACTCCATTGTGTCTTTGTGGATTTAGAAAAAGCATATGACAGGGTGCCAAGGGAGGAGGTGTGGTATTGCATGAGGAAATCTGGAGTGGCAGAAAAGTATGTTAGACTGGTACAGGACATGTATGAAGACAGCAGGACAGTGGTGAGATGTGCTGTAGGAGTGACAGATAGCTTCAAGGTGGAGGTGGGATTGCATCAAGGATCGGCTCTGAGCCCCTTCTTGTTTGCTCTGGTGATGGACCGACTAACAGATGAGGTCAGGCAGGAATCCCCATGGACTATGATGTTTGCAGATGACATTGTGATATGTGGTGAGAACAGGGAACAGGTGGAAGAGAACTTGGAGAGGTGGAGGTATGCACTTGAAAGAAGAGGAATGAAAGTCAGCCGTAGTAAGACAGAGTACAGGTAGTCCCCGATTTACGAGCGCTCTGATCTACGAGGTTCCAGACTTACGAGCTGGCGAATTATTGGAAAAAACGCAAAAAATACTGAGTTTTCCTGTGTTTTTTCACCACAGTTCGTTAGCTAAACATGTGGACACACGTTTCCGATCATTTTTATGCACTCATAAGCAGTTTTTCGATGAAAAACGAGTGTTTGTAGTCGCGCTAGCAAAACCGTTCCAATTTACGAGCGAATTTCCGGACTTACGAGAAGCGTGGCGGCCGTTCCAAATTACGAGATTTCCGGTTTACGAGCGCCTCGTTGTAACGGATCTCGCTCGTAAATCGGGGACTACCTGTACATGTGTTTGAATGAGAGGGAGGCCAGTGGAACAGTGAGGCTACAAGGATCAGAGGTCACAAAGGTGCAGGACTTCAAGTACTTGGGGTCCACTATCCAGGAAAATGGGGAGTGTGGTAAAGAGGTGAAGAAGAGAGTCCAGGCAGAATGGAGCAGATGGAGAAAAGTTTCAGGAGTGATTTGTGACAAAAAGGTGTCAGCAAAGGTCAAAGGAAAAGTTTACAAGACAGTGGTGAGACCAGCTTTTATGGTCTGGAGACGGTGGCATTGACAAAAAGACAGGAGAAAGAACTGGAAGTAGCAGAAATGAAGATGCTGAGGTTCTCCTTAAGAGTGACCAGGATGGATAAGATCAGGAATGAGATAATCAGAGGTACAACACATGTTGAACAACTGGGAGATAAAGTTAGAGAGGCCAGACTGAGATGGTTTGGACATGTCCAGAGGAGGGACAGTGGGTATATTGGTAGAAGGATGTTAGAAATGCAGCTGCCAGGAAAAAGACAAAGAGGAGATACTGTATATGGATGCAGAGAGGACATGGAGGTAGTTGGAGTGAGACAGAGGATGCAGAGGACGGAGAAAGATGGAGGGTGACTCGTTGTGGAGACCCCTGAAGAAGGAAAAGCCGAAAAAAGAAGAAGACAAAGAAGAAAAAGAAGAGTTTCACAGCTTAAAAAAATTAGTAAAAAAATTGGTCTGTTGCTCAGGATCATCTCCAACGTCTACCCCACCTGCTAGCGATATTTATTTCTTCAAATAGTGTTTCATTTTAATTTTGTTTCATCTTTAAATTTCTAATTTCAGTGTCTTTGCCAAGAATTTCTCATCAATTTGTCCTACCTGTAATGCATTAATCGCAAGCATACATGCTTTTTAAAAAAAATTTTTTTACGCCTAATCACCTCAATGTGTATTTATAACCTCTGTTTCTCATAATCAAGTTCCGGTTTCTCATGTTGTCATTGTCCCATCACCAGTGTGGTCAGATTCTCTTTGAAAAGAGGAAAAAACAGATTTCATTAACAGTAAGCTGCAATTGTCTCTACATTTGGTTGTCTGCTGTTTAGTGACAGGCTGCATTAGCTACAGGCATACGTCATGATGTTTATTTCAGTATTATTTCCTTTTATCCTCCTGTTTTTACTCACATGCACCTTTAAAATCCTTCCACCTTTTTTTTTGAGGGGTGGTGGTGTGTGTGTGTGTGTGGGGAGGGATGAGTTCCTACTCAGAAGCTAGACTTTAGAGAACCATGCCAACCAAGCTACTTATCCAGAGGCAATCAATGAGATGGACAGCACGTCTGATGTTTATAAAGCAGCAGTCTTCCACACATCATCATCATCATCATATTTGAACCCAGCAGAAAAACATTAGACAGAAGTTCACAACAGCATCCTTATTTTAGTTTCATACATTATATATTTTTATAATAGAAAATGTCCAGCGTTTGGCTTTTTTTATTGGACCTGGGTTAGTCATTTGACTCCCAGGGGAACCCCCACTGATAGGTGAGCGCAGCAGCAAGTGGTCATATTGACTTCCTCCCAGGAGGCAACAGAAGGGAAGGTGCTGCCATCTCTGTCAGTTGTGGTGAGCTTGCAGCTTTGAAACAATACTTTAAAATGTTTATCTGCTGTCACAACAGAGAGACGCTCCTCCATCGATACTAACAACATTCTTTAGATTGCATTAGTGTCGAATAAAAGCATAACCAATGAAGTTGCCATTATCGTTCTGCAGTGCCGTCGTTACTAAAGAGGTTGTGTTTGGTTTAGGATAGCTGTCGTTTTTGTCTTCTATTGTCATTTCATCTGAATTTGGACTGTTTTGTGTCAGTCTCACATCAGAGTGGTTTCCAGAGAAGGAAACAGTCATTCTTTACAGCAAAGAGCAGGACTGACAGCATTGTCTGCTCCACCAACCTAATTGTCCGCAGATACATATGAAGATGCAATGTGCGTGCACGCCTGTGTGTGTGCGTGTGTAGTTTGCAGAGTTTGTAAAGGTCAGATAGCCAAAAACAGGTTTAAGAAGATGATATTGTCTCGCTGTGATTGAACTCCTGTCACAGCTCTGTATTATTTTGAACAGAGTTATGCAGCTTTGTGATTCAGACACACAGATGAGTTTTCTTCAGAAGAACCAGCTGTTCTCCTCAGGGTCAAGCAGTTCACTTCAAACTTAAGAAACTGATTGGTTTTCCCCACTCAGATTATGTAATTCAGCCAAGATGGAGGCTGGGAAGTGTAGTTACTAAAATAATACATGGACTGACAGCTTTTAAATATGTCCTGGTAGCTATTTTACTTGAAACACCTGACTACATAGATGAAACATCAAACCATCTTTATATTGGTTTGCTGTTCATAAACAGGCCTGACTTTAAGTCAGTTTGAGCTCGTCACCCTGCCTTTTTTAAAAGACATCACTGACCATATTAAGTCTGCTGGGTCTCCAAATGATCCCATCTCACCTCGTCTTTTTAAAGAGGATTTTCACACGGTGGTTCTTCCTGTGTCCCGAATCATAAATGGTAGCTTGGCAAGTGGACAGGTACCTGCAAGTTTTAAACATGCAGTTGTGACACCACTGATTAAAAAACCCGGTCTTGACTCCACAGACATGTCCAATTTTTGGCCTATTTCAAAACTTCCCTTTGTTTCTAAGATCTTGGAGAAAATTGTGTACAACCAGTTAACAGCTTACTTAAACGACCACAATCTTCTTGAACTGTTTCAATCCGGTTTTAAAACTTGCCACAGTACTGAGTCAGCACTGTTGAAGGTTTGCAATGACATTCTCATAGCCACAGACTCTGGTCACTGTGTAGTTTTGATGCTGCTGGATCTAACTGCTGCCTTCGACACGGTGGACCACCACATCCTCCTGTCTCGTCTGGAGAACTGAGTGGGCATTCAGGGTCCTGCTCTACAGTGGTTTAGATCCTATTTAACAGAGAGAAGCTTTTGTGTGCATTCTGGTTCTGTGTCCTCTGTAGCACCTTTCACATGTGGCGTACCTCAGGGATCTATACTTGGCCCCCTTCTGTTGTCCCTGTATTTACTACCTCTGGGATATATTCTCCGGAAACATGGTATTTCTTTTCATTTTTACGCTGATGACAGCCAAATTTATGTTCCATTGAAACAAGGTAAACAATACTCCCTGAACCAACTTCTGGATTGTATGTCTGAAGTCAGAGCATGGATGTCACACAACTTTTTACATTTTAGACTGAGGTCCTGTTATTGAAGCCTAGTATAGGGTTCCAAAGTTCATGCTGATTTGGGTCCTTTAACAAAACATCTGACTGGGACAGCAACTAACCTGGGTGTAAAGCTGGACAGTGATTTTAAACTGGATGCTCAGATTAAATCTGTGGTCAAGTCCAGCTTTTATCACCTGAGACAACTGGCCAAAGTGAAACCATTCCTGTCACAACATCATTTTGAGATTTTAATCCATGCATTCATTACAACTCGTCTGGACTATTGCAATTCACTTTACGTTGGTCTGAGCCAGTCATTACTGACTCGACTTCAACTGGTTCAGAATGCTGCTGCTCGCCTTTTAACTGGTACCAGGAAATGTGAACACATCACCCCTGTCTTAAAATCACTACACTGGCTCCCAGTTTGTTTCCGGATTAATTTTAAGGTTCTTTTGTTTGTATTCAAATGTCTTCATGGTCTCGCCCCACAGTATCTGTCCGACCTTCTCCAGCCGTACATTCCCTCACGCTCTCTGAGGTCAGCAGATCAGCTGCTGCTGGTCGTCCCAAAGTCCAACAGGAGGCTGAGAGGTGACCGAGCATTCTCAGTCGCTGCCCCTAAACTGTGGAACGAGCTGCCTTTGCACGTCAGACAAACTGACTCACTTCCTGTTTTTAAATCTGCTCTGAATACACATTTTTTCTCTTTGGCGTTTAACACAGATTGAAATGTTGGTTTTATGGTTTTTAAGTTTTTGTTTTATAGTTTTTACTGTTTGCTGTCTTGATCTGGTAGTTCATCACTTTTATGGTATTTGTTGAGTTTATAGTTGTATGTTTGTTTGTGTTAGTGTACAGCACTTTGGCCAACAGTACTGTTTTAAAGTGCTTTATAAATAAAGTTGTATTGTATTGTATTGTATTTAAAGGATGAGGTCTTATTGATGGATTAAAAGCTGGTTTTGTCCAGACATTGACAAAGCTACAAGACCTTCCTGAAGACACTCACTGAACTGGTGGTAGTTCTTGACACTGGCTTTGTGAATAAAAATATCTAGAAAAGATGAGGAGTGACGCCAAAATAAAACAATGATCAAAATTAAGTAAACCTCAAAAAGCAAAATGTCTGTTGGACGGAAATGGACTGGACGGAAAGTTTAATTGTGATGCAGGAAACAATTCCATGGACTTTTATTAAAGGGGACCACAGATGCAAAATTCACTTTTTAATGTTTTTTTTACTCTACTTTGGGTATTTACTTAAACAGTCCTAGGGCCAAAGAAATGCACCCAGTGGTATATTTACTCTAAGTAGATTTATTTTTCAGGGATATAAATGTCTCATTTTCAAATCCTGCGGTTTGTGACGTCACAAGCCGTAAGACCCACCCCAAACCTGAGTCCAGCCCCTCACCTAGCAACCCCTATAGGCTCAACCCACTTCAGTATAAAAGATGTGACGGTTGTTTTTCCTGATTTCATCTCATCTTTTGTTTAAATGTTCTTAATTTCATGTGTACAGCACTTTGTTGCAGCTGTGGTTGATTTAAATGGCTTTACAAATAAAGTATAATTGTTATTTTTTACTGCAGACGTAAAACGAGCAGATCACCGCTGCCTGACCATGCAACGAGCGGAGCAAAGCGGGCGGGGATTGGACATGCCGGCGAAGGGACCATCTGCCGCTGGGAGCTGCTAGCTTTTGAGGACCATGCTCCGATCTGAGGTTGCCTCATACGGATAAATTATCTGGAAACACTCGGTGAACTTTGTGTATGTGTCTGCGATCGCTCCCAAAGCGCCGCATGCAACGAGCGGAGCTAAGCGGAGCTAAGCGGAGCTAAGCGGGCGGAGGAGGAACGAGCTAACATTAGCCTCTGATTCGGGTGGGCTAATGCTAACAGGTGCAGCAAATGGCGGCGCGCGCATACGGCTTTCGGTAAGTTATCTTAAGCTAGCACTAGCCATTTCTAAAGTGCAAGAAATGCTAACGTAAACCCTTTGGAGGGCGGAGTTAATGTAAACAGATTTTTGAAGGGCGTGGCCTTCAGAGCTCATTATCATAAACAGCCTGTTCAGAACGGAAATGAGAAAAGGCAGAACTAAAAAGGGGATATTTTATTATCTAAGAATTATTTTGTGTATTAAATTGAATGACATGGTCTGGATAGCCCACAGACATACCATAAAAAATTATGAAACCAATATTTGGTCTCCTTTAAGAAATAAATGTAAAACTCCCCAAATCCTCAACAGGAAGTGGTTTAAGGCTTTCATTGATAGCGCTCACCAGAAGTCTGTTTATCTTGTGATTGCCATGGTGATTTGTGGTATCAGTCTCCACTGATGCTAGCGTTTTACTGTCTGTTTTTAACTCGATAATTATATACTTGGAGTTGTTTAACCTCGTTGTAGTCAGCCTTTCATGAACCAAAAACTCTGAGTTAGCCAAGTCTGAGTAAGTTACCTCAGAGTTTGATAACATTCTGCTAAAGGCTTTGCTTCCTGCTGAATATTTCTTTATTTTATGTACTTTTTAACTTTTTGTTAGGAGCTAAACATGAAGACCCTCACCAGCTTGTTCCGTGTTTCAGGTGGAGCGTGCAGACTCAATGACTGCCTATAATGACGATGGCTTCACTGGGTTTCTTTGTGTGGCTTTAAAATGGCAAATCATATTTAGTCGAGGACAGGACGTTTCAAGAGAAAAGCGTGACAAAGATGTGACAGATGGCAGGTCAAGAAAGTGAGCGTTAACTGATTTACTAAACCACTTTCTATTGAGCGGCTCAGAATGAGCTGCTTTAACTTAAAGCCATGGGAAACATAATGGAGCAGTGATTGTGGAGTAAATGGCTTCTTTATAGTGGGACTTGTGTGTGTACATTTTAATACTTTACTTTCGAACTTTATCACATAAATCTTTGAGTAAAAGTCCTCTGGATTGTCGCTGTGATTTTCAGAGCATCCTCTTGTGTTTCTTGAAAAGATTGAGATTCTGTGCTGCTGTGTGACCCGCCACCTGCACCCTCCTCTGTCTCTTTGGCCTCCTGTCTCCGCTCTGTGTCCGACACCCTGTCACTGTCCTGCTGCCCAACCATCCTGCCAACAGACGCTCGCCTGCTGCCACGCTGACGGAGCCGAGAAACACAAAGGCTGACAGTCAGGGTGACTCACCGGCTCCAAACAGGAAGTCCTGAAACTACAGAAGATGCAATAAAACCCACAGAAAAGAGCCCGGCTTAATGTTGTGCTTAGCCCTTGATACGCCATCCAACATAGAAACTATAATTCAGAACATCTGAAGTGGAATTCTGCAGAAAGACTATGAACAACTAATATCTTACCTGCTGTAGACAGCTCTTTGAAAAACCTCAGTTTGAAGAAATAGTTTAATTTTGAGAGGACTGATGAGCTAACAACTAATCTGAGCGAGGCCAAGACCAGCACATAAGGCTGTTGCTTCAAAAACCTTTTTTTTTTGGGCTGCTCTCTTCAGGGGTTGCCGCAAGTCAAACTGCATGAAAGATTTAGCACTTGTTTTATGACAAATGCTGCTTAAACCTGTACAATCTCATAGATTTCACAACAGTGCATATACAGACTACTTTATTCATCTTTGCATGTTATTTCCTGCATGTTTGTTGTTAGAGCCACTTTACAATTCTTTTTTCATAGGTTAGCCACATTCTTATTTAGAGATTCTCTGTATTTGGCGTGTTTTTAGTTAGTTTCCTTCTCGTGCTGTTTGCCTTTGTTTTCTTCACCTAACTTGGTTCCTTCAGATCACCGTTCACCTGCTCCATGTGTTCATTATTCTCATATACTCCTGGTTCTCATCTGGCCACTGGTCCATCAAACTGTTTGCTCTGAGCTCTGGTTACCTGTGAGCTCGCTGTGTTTTAGCTTTGTTTTATTTATTAAAACCTTGTTTTAGCTCATCTAATCTCACATGTTATCACTTCTTGACATTGCATTGTTAATTTAGCATACATGGTAACCATGCTCATGACAGAAATAAGATGATATTCTCACAGGAAGTGCTACAATATGCAGCCTCTGCTACTATTTGCACTTGCAATTACTGTACCTATAATAATACTGTAAAGAATTATCTAACACAAAATTTATGATGAAGCTTGTAAAATAACCTTCACAACTGTGCTCATAACTCACAATTTAAGTCTGTAAGTCTTTAGTCTTTATTTAAGAAAATATTTAAGAAAAGTATTTATATAAGAAAAATCACTGTAATGCACTTTAAATATGTGACTTACCTGTGCTGCTGATCTCATGCTGCTGCTCATCCCATGCTGCTGTATTCATTATCCACTCAACACAGACTCATGTTGCTGTTGTTACATCTTGTCATTTTACATTATTAGTGTTTAGTGAATATCTTAGTGTTTATCTTGGATCCTTATTTATTGTTTCTTTTATACTTTATATTTTGTCATTTATCGGTGTAAATGGGACCTTGAATAGTTAATTTCGTTCCACCTCATGTACCACATGTGATGGAAATTACAATAAAATTGACTTGAACTTGATTTAAGACTGCCACAATTTATTTTGGACTCTTCATCAGCTCATCAGCACTGTTCAGCCAAAATTAAACTTTATTTCACCAAACTGAGTTTATTTTAACATAAAACACATTAATTTATTATGTGCTATTTTTCATGTGTGTTGAAAACATTTGAAAACAAGAAATCAAATGAACATGTTGAAAACGTTCTTACATGACACGGAGAACATGAGCAAAGCACATTTTCAAACGTAGTTTTCACCTGTGAAGTTCATGTGGTTCTTTTTGTCATGGTATCTACAACAGGTAAGATAATAATCATTCATAACTTTTCCTACACAACCCCTCTTTAGAAATTCAGAACTATCCCTTTATTTGTGCATTCACAGATGTGCATGTTACCTGCATGTGCCTGATGCTGGTCTTTCAGGAGTGGGATTAGGTTGGTCTGCACCTTCTTCACCCCGGGAGGAAGTGGAGTCCATTCTTCACAAGTGAGCCTGAGACATGCAGGCATGTTCCTCCAGAACCAGACCTTTTGAATCCCAGTGTTGCATGATGGTCTTGACATTGTGGTCTTTCAATACCTTCTTTTCCCACCAACCAGAGCCTAACATTTGAAAATCTTTCGTGAAAGATACAAATTGTGAGCTGTTTAGGTTTGAAAACACCAGTTTTTAAACAATTTAAATGTTATCTGGAGTCGTTCCCACATTACTGAACTTCATCATTAGACTCATTAAACTCTAAAATGTTTTTTTTTTTATCAGTTTTTTCCATGCACTGAAATGTTTCTAGTTCAGGTGGCGCAACTGGTAGAGTTGCTGCCTCTCAGCGAGAAGGTTGCCAGTTCAAATCCCGGTCCGGGGGCCTTTCTGGGTGGAGTTTGCATGTTCTCTCCGTGCATGTGTGGGTTTCTTCCAGGTACTCCGGTTTCCTCCCACAGACCAAAAATATGCATGTTAGACTGATTGGTAACTCTAAATTGTCTCTAGGTGTGAGTGAGAGAGTGAATGGTTGTTTGTCTCGTGTGTCTCTGTGATGGACTGGAGACCTGTCCAGGGCGTCTCCTGCCCCTCACACAGTGATTGATGGATATGGGCACTGCAACCCCCGTGACCCAAAATGGAAGAAGTGGGTAAAAGATAATGGATGAATGGAGGTTTCTAGTTCACAGGGTCAGATTGAAGAGTGTTTCTATTTTAGGCAAAATTCTTGGTATGCTTTCCTAAATTTTGGTCTATTAAATTGAAGAAACATTGTTTTTTTTCTGTATTTTATAGAAAGTGTGCACATACAGTAAAAAACACTTTTATGTACAAAAAAATTGTATCTGTAAATGTACAGCTGGACATGGGCACCTGTGACACATGCGACCTGAAAAGGAAGAAGCGGGTAAAGATAATGGATGGATGGATTTTATCTGCAAATCAATGTTGCCAGGCTTCAGAGGTGGACAACAATGTTTTTGCTTCTGTCCATGTCTCTTTTTGTGCTTCTCTCTGTCCATTAGCAAAATATTTCATGAACCACCAGAGGAATTTTAAACAACCTTGTGGAAAATAATCACCTTTGGAGTCAATCCAATTCAAGGTGGCTGCATTTTCCAACATCTTCTGCAACCTCTCTGCATCCTCTGCAACATTTTCCAGCTCAGAAATGCAGTAGCTAAAACTCAGTCATTGTGACAGATAGCTGATATTTAGCTGAGCCATTCAGAGCATGTTCATTTCATTATATTCCATGAGACTGAGCGCTGTCATCAATGTTTGTACAAATAGCTACAACTCCCTCATTTCTCATATTAGAGACCTTAGTATAAAACTTCGCACCAGATGATATCCTTCAAGGGTTGCAAGTCTTAAATGAAATTCTGCTTCTGTTTACATTTTACTCAACTTTTAAAATTTAAACTTTCTCACAGGTTTGGAGACATTTTATCTTAAAGATCACATGATCGCTAAGTTGGCCGTGCTGCTCTTTCGTGAATTCATCCGGTGATCGTTTTCCTCTCCTGTGTTTGCAGAAGGTTTCTCTCTGATATACATAAGCAGTAATTGTGGGTTCAGTAACTAATTATTACCAGAGTTTCTTGGCAGCAGCTGCCACCTACATATTACCTTTTATTGATTGTAGAGAGAAGAGAACAGCTAAAATGGAGCTCATATTGTTCAGAGGCAACAGTATGTCATGAGCAGATAGCACTGGTTGTTGTTGCATGTGTGTGTGCGTGTGTGTGTGTGTGTGCGTGTGTGTGTGTGTGTGTGTGTGTGTGTGTGTGTGTGTGTGTGTGTGTGTGTGTGTGTGAGTGGGTTGTAATGGAGGAGAAAGAACATTAAGCACACTCGACAGTGAAGCAGCAGGAACTTGCAGCAGAACTCCTCAGAGCCCTCCAGCTGTAATCAGCAAAGTGAGAGGGGAGGCACACCGTCTCTTCCCTCCACACAAATGATCCTCTTCTGCTGCACGTCTCCTCCTTCATCACAGCTTTTCATTCCTCTCCTTTTCATAAAGTCTAATCTCACCACCAGTAGCTACCTTGCTACAATAAATCATCATTTTTGTCTTGTTTTATAAGGTGAAAGGCTGATATTGGTTTTGACTGTGCATGTGCTTGAGTGTTTTTCTTGTTGGCAAACATCTTGTGTACTACTGGATGAATTTTACTGAAACAATCACAAATTAATCATTGGATGTAGATCTACAACTGACAGTTGGAGATGACTTGATTCAAGATGGCCGCCACATCCAACTGACATCAACAACATAAAATTGGCTATAATAAACTGCATAATCACGAAGCTAAAGTTTAGCTTTTTTTTTTCATTCAACCTTTATTTAGACAGGTTAATCACATTGAGATTCGGGGACTCATTTGCAAGACAGACCTGATTTCTTAACATAGCATCTTAACTTAGCACAGCATCAACGTAGCATAGCATCTTAACATAGCATATAACATAACATAGCATACCGTAATCATAGCAAAGCGTCATTCCAGTCAACAAAGTGCACATTTAAAAAAATCTTTGTTTAAAACTTTGGCATTAGTTAGTTTGTTTGCCAAATATCTCCCAATACACTAGATGGACTTTTTAAAAATTCTCATCAGTTAATCACTTAACCTACAACTGATTCTTCTTTTGTCAGCTTTTCCCTCTTCAGAGGTCTCCACAGTGAGTCATCCTCCTCCATCTATGTCCTCTACATCCTCTGTCCTCACTCTAACTAACTACAAACTACCTCCACCTGTGGAGGAAGTGGACGCGGGCACACCTTGGCTGCCGCTGCTCCTCGTACTTTTTGCTTTTTGAAGCCTTTTTTATTACTTTCTGCTGTTTTTTTCACCGAGCCTTGTTGGACATTTCTACCTTTCTCGATTGCAGAGTGCGACAGGCGTCAAGCCTGTGTACAGCACCTGTACGAGCGGACGCGGACATTTCTACCTTTCTTTGAACCTTTCTACCTTTCTTGAACGCAGAGTGCGACAGGCGTCAAGCCTGTGTACAGCACCTGTGTGAACGGACGCGGACATTTCTACCTTTCTTTGAACCTTTCTACCTTTCTTGAACGCAGAGTGCGACAGGCGTAAAGCCTGTGTACAGCTCCTGTGTGAACGGACGCGGACATTTCTACCTTTCTACCTTTCTGTGATTAAGTTTTGTGTTTTAGTTAGTTACAGGTGATCCCCGACTTACGAGCGAGTTCCGTTCGTACGAGGTGCTCGTAACACGAAATCTCGTATGTCGGAACACGAAACACGTGTCGCTCGTAAGTCCGGATTTTCGGTCGTAAGTCGGAAAATTTATGCTAGCGCTACTACGAACACTCGTTTTTCATCACAAACGTTCATACTAGTTCATAAACATGCTCAGAAACTTGTTTACAAATGGTTAGCTAACACACTTTCATCTAAAAACACATAAAAGTGCTGTATTTTCTGTATGTTCTTTACAAATTTACTGTTGGTTGGTGAGCTCGTAAGTCCGGAACCTCGTATGTCGATGCGCTCGTAAGTCGGGGATTACCTGTAGTTTTAGAGCAACTGTCTTTTCTGACTGCGTTGTGGATCTGCAAACATTATAAGTTGCCGGTCAAAGCAGATGACCGCTTGTCCTGAGCCTGGGTCTGCTAAAGGTTTCTTCCTTCTAAAAGGGAGTTTTTCCTTTCCACTGATGCCATTGTGCTTGCTCAGGATGGGAGACCATGGCGAAGCCAAGATTTGACTTGTTTGCTGAATTCATTAGATAGCAAACTTTACTAGTCAAACCGGAATTTTAATAGTAGGAGCTGCTAGCTCCCGCTAGCTTCAACACGAATTTAGCTTCGAGAACCACGTAGCTGTACTTATTGTTCGCTTACCTGCTGCCTCTCTCAACTTCCTGTGTCCTTTGGACTGTTCTGGATTCTCTCCTGTACTCCTTTAAGGTAATGCTCGTTCGAGTTACATCTCTCTGCTTCTTGTATATCTTTTTCGGAGCCGTGGGCCTGCTGCTAGCGGCTAGCTCTGTGCTAGCCTCCACCGGCTCGTGGATGTTGACGTATTCCGCTTCGCAGTTGTTTGAACTTAACAACTGCTCCATTCCTCTTTCTATTTCCACCATCAAACAACTGGGACTTCTGCGTAGACCTCGTTACATCCATAGAAGCTCTCGAAGGAAAACCGTTTATTCTCAAGCGAACTCGGATTCGATTAGTGCTGCCTGGGCTGAAAGACGTGTCGCACCTCGATGGCGTCATCAGAACGCTGCGTCTGTAGGCCTTTGTAGTCCTCTGCGTACGAAGTGGCGAGGAAAACGTGGAGTGGACTTCAGTCTGCTTAAACCGGTTCAAAAAGCTCCTATTCCAACTGGTATTAAATTAGAACTTTTCAATGTGCAGTCACTTTCCAACAAGTCATGTTTAATTCATGATCACATTCTGGAGAAGGACTTGGACCTCATGTGTCTTACAGAGACGTGGCACCAACCAGAGGTGTTCAGTTCTCTGAATGAGGCGTGTCCCTCTGGATACAGTTATCTGCAGAGAGCCCGCAGCACTGGCCGTGGTGGTGGTCTGGCAGTAATTTATCGCAGTAATTTAAAATTGTCTCATCTGTCTTCTCAGGACTTTTCCTCTTTTGAATGTCTGGCTTTCAGCTTCAAAGCCCCACTCCTGATGAATGTTATATTAATTTATAGACCTCCCAAACCGCATGTTTCATTTAACTCAGAGATGCATGACCTCCTCACTTTTTTCTGCACCTCCCCTGTGAAGACTATTTTTCTTGGCGACTTAAATATCCACGTGGACAATTCTTCTTCACCTCTGGCAACAGATTTTAAGTCTCTTCTGGACTCTCTTAATCTCACTCAACATGTTGACGCCCCTACGCACAGCAGGGGGCATACTCTGGATTTGGTGATTACAGACACTGTACTCATCAATAACTTATCTGTATATGACCTGGGTGTCTCAGATCACAGGGTAATCTCCCTGGAAGTGCCTTCATCTTCGCCTGCTTCAAACCCAAATTGACCCATCCAGTTCCGTGACCTTAAAGGAGAAATGTAATCAAATCTGAAAAAATCGATATAACAAGAATTTCATATAGTAAACAACACACATAAACATACTTAGTATGCTTTTTTCAAGTCAGTAGCTTAAAGAAATAGTTTTTTTACATTTTTCCTGCTACATGCCGAAGTGCAGTGATTTCTGTAGTAATTTTCTGGACGCACTTTTATGACACAATTAAGACCTCCTTTGCTATCTTACAATAACACTGAAGCTATAAACCCATCATTACTGTCCTCTTGTCTGTCATTTAAAATGGAAGCAGAAGACCTTTTTGAATCTGAAGGATATCACTTTAGTTTGTCAAAAACAGTTTGGTGATTTAGTGCATTAATGGGCATTTCTATCCTGGAAATACGAATAGCCTTCGCATGCTAACGTTAGCATGCTAGCGCCGTATGCTAACGTTAGCATGCTAGCGCCGTATGCTAACATGGAAGTGGGGGTGTTGAAAATGTCCTGAAACAGTTACCAATGTCTTGTTAAGCTCTGTATTCCACAGAACATAGTAGGATCTAAAATGATTTTTAAAGATGAAGGAGCAAGTTGAAACATGCAGGGTCTCCCTCCTTGCTAGCAGGCTCCATTGGGAGCTGCCTGGCTAACTAACTACGGTGGCCCTACACGGCCAAAATTCTACAGCGGCCGAATGCACAGGAGCGGTAAAAATACAATATAAAATTTTAAAAAAGTTTTAAAATCTATTTTGGGGCTTTTAGAATCGATTCTGAATCGCCAGGACTAAGAATCTTGATTCTTTAAAAAATAGATTTTTTTTGCTGCATCCCTAATTGCTACACACTGAAACCTTTTTGTCCACTACTAGATTTTTTTTTTATTAACACAAACAGAACTACAAAACACTACATAAACAAAAAATATATACAAACTCTTGTGAATGATAACATAACTACAGTCTATAAGCTAGGGGGCGGTTTACAAAATGATGAAAGTTGAAAAAATACTAGATACACACACTAATATTACTGTATGAGGGACGACCATTGCACTGCCTATGTCATATTCAGGGGACGGAGAGCAAGCAGAGGGAGGGGGGTCAAAAACACCAGATGAGAATTTTTTCACTTTGCAAAGTCTAAATTTGAGTTAGGATGACATTTTTGACTTGTGAAATTTTCTCAACAAGCTTATTTTATGCTTTTCATTAGACTACTATTAGCTTAAAAACACTTTTCATTTCTCCTTTAAAAACATTTCCCCTGATGTTCTGTCTGCTGATCTTCACACCTTGACCGCTGTCAATCATCCTTCTGCAGATGACTCTGTGGATTACTACAACCAATCTCTTCGGGAGCTCCTGGACCTACACGCCCCCTTGAAGACAAGACTGGTGTCTTTCTCGCGTTCAGCCCCTTGGTACACTGATGAGCTGCGCAAGATGAAGGCAACTGGCCGTGCTATTGAGAGACGTGTAAAATCATCTGGTCTGTCTGTGCATAAGCAGGCATATAAAGAACATCAGAAAGCATACGCCTATTCTCTTAAAGAAGCACGCTCCAAATATTATTCTAACATCATCAACACCTGCCCTGGAAACTCTAAACAGCTCTTCTCCACAATCACTCGTCTGCTTAATCCCATTAAGCAAACTCTTGAGGACTCTGCTCAAAAATGCGACCTGTTTCTTTCATCTTTTAAAACCAAAGTTGACACTATCAGATCTCAGCTCCACAACCTCCCCGTTCTCAGTGTGCCACCCACCCGTCTGCATTCTGGGACCCTAAACAGCTTTGACGAAGTTGTTCAGAGTGAGGTGGAGGCCATCATCAAGAAAATGAAGCCTTCATCCTGCGCCCTGGATCCTTTCCCCTCGTCTCTCATAAAAACCAATCATTCTGCAATAGGCCCACTTATCACTCAAATAATAAATCAGTCTCTACAATCTGGTCATGTTCCACTGCCTCTAAAAACCGCCATCATTAGGCCTCTTCTGAAAAAATCTAATTTGGATCCCGACATTTTTTCTAATTACCGCCCAATTTCACACCTCCCTTTTCTGTCTAAAGTGCTGGAAAAAGCTGTTGCTGCTCAGCTGCAGGATCACCTACAACAACACTCCCTGTATGAGAAGTTCCAGTCTGGATTCAGGGCAGCTCACAGTACAGAGACTGCATTGCTGAGAGTTACCAATGATGTCCTCTTGGCTGCTGACACTGGCTCTCCCTCCATCCTTGTCCTCCTTGACCTCACTGCAGCCTTCGACACTGTGGACCATAGTATCCTCCTCCACCGTCTTCATGTGGAGGTCGGTCTCTGCGACACCGTCCTGGACTGGTTCAAATCTTTCCTCTCCAATAGGCTGGAATGTGTTAGTCTTGGCAACGCCACGTCCCAGACAGTCTGTGTCTCCTGTGGTGTCCCTCAGGGGTCGGTTCTGGGGCCCCTGCTGTTTTCCCTTTACATGCTGCCTTTAGGTCAAATTATTAATCAGTTCAACATTTCTTTTCACTGTTATGCCGACGATACACAGCTTTACATCAGGACTGGAGCATCCTCATCTTCCACCTTGTCATCTCCATCTTCACTCACTGCCCTCTCTGCCTGCCTGGAGGCAATTAGGGCATGGATGAATCAGAACTTTCTTCAATTAAACTGCTCCAAGACTGAGGCCATACTGATTGGCACCCCTCACCAGGTACAAACATCTCCTATAACAAGACTTTCCTTTTCTGGACAAGACATCCCCCTCTCCACCTCTGTTACTAATCTTGGAATAAAAATGGACTCCAATCTTACATTTGAAAATCACATTAAGCATCTGTTTAAAACTTGCTTCTTCCATCTTCGAAACATCTCCAGACTTCGCCCATCCCTAACTTTTTCCGATGCTGAGAAGCTCGTCCATGCTTTTGTCTCCTCCAGGCTCGACTACTGCAACTCCCTGTTTATTGGAATCCCTGGCAAAAACCTTCAGAAACTTCAATATATTCAAAACAGTGCAGCAAGGATCTTGTTGAGAGTTCGTAAATTTGAACATATTACGCCCATTCTCCATAACCTTCATTGGCTTCCTGTCGCCTACAGAATTCAGTACAAAACTGCTCTCATTACACATCAATGCTTACACGGAACTTCACCAGATTATCTGAAGGATATTCTTATTCCATACTCATCCACCCGTTCGCTGCGGTCACAGAACAGTAATCTCCTTCACATTCCGAGAACCAAATTAAGGACCATGGGAGACCGGGCTTTCAGTGTGGCTGCCCCCCGCTTGTGGAACTCTCTTCCTGACTGCCTGAGAGCCCCTGAGAGGTGGCTCGGGCATCTGGTTAGGATGCCTCCTGGACGCCTCCCCTGTGAGGTGTTCCGGACACGTCCCACCGAGAGGAGACCCAGAGGAAGACCCAGGACACGCTGGAGGGACTATGTTTCTTAGCTGGCCTGGGAACGCCTTGGGATTCCCCCAGAGGAGCTGCTCCATGTGGCTGGGGAGAGGGAAGTCTGGGCCTCCCTACTTAGGCTGCTACACCCGCGACCCGACCCCGGATAAGCGGAAGACAATGGATGGATGGATGGTTGCCACAAAAATAGTTAAAGTCAGTCAGATTAATAGATGAGCTAAAGTTTGACGAGATTGTGCATCATGTCATTTTCAAGATGTTACCAAACAGGATGGATCTCCGTTCCTTTTCATAATGAGATAATCATAAATTAAAACCCTTAATTGTGGGAATCTGTTTTTGTTGCATCATTTCTTTAATTCTTGTGTTTTCTGAAGTACCCAGGGTTTTTCCTCCTTGTTGTTCAGCTCCTGTCTCACCTGTCTCTAATTCTAATCAGGTCATTCCTTTCTCATTACTGTACTGTAGTCTCCTTTTAAAGTCACAGTCCCCTTTGTCTGTGGATTGTGCTCCCGAACCGGTCATGCTCTGTCTTCTCCGTGTCTCGCTGCTCTTGTTATTTTGTAGGATTTGTTGTCACGACAACCTTTAGTTTTGACAATTTGTTAATAAATTAGAAATTATTTATTTTATATTTGAGTTCCACTCATCTGTCTGCACCTTGGGTTCAACAAACCACAGAACTTGTTATTAAAGCCTAAAAGTTTATATGTTTTTTTTACTCTTATCTCCCCTGAGAGTCTGGTGTATTAATACATGCCTGTCCTGTTGGTCCCCCCTCGACTTGCTTCTGTTCTGAGGTCACCGCTGGGTTTTCTGTTATAAAGATCTGTATTTATGGGCCGACCAGTCTCCCCCTGGCCCTCTCAAAAAGACAGTTCATGAATAAATGAATAGAACAGGCAAAGTATAACAAGATTGCTCCTTTTTATTCCCACAGCAATTGTGTTTGTGTGTGTGTGTGCATGTGTGCGTGCATGTGTACTGCAATTCCACTGCGCTCATATTTATCAGTCACAGCAACATCTGAAGCCGCCAGTACCCGGTAAGCTGATTGTCAACTGATCATTTGTCAAAAATCAAAATAAAATACAAAAAAAAAAAAAGATTTGTTAGCCTAATGTAAGCCTGATAATATTGTCTGTTGAATTGCTTCCAAAAGTGAATAATAACCATATTATGGCACAATTCTCTATAAAAATATTTATTTTTTAAATACAAAAGTGAAGTTTAAGGTGAAGTAAAAGCTTTCTCGAAGACTGAGGTATACATGAGTATTCAGGGTCAGGATTTTTGGGACCAGTGAGAAATTTGACATTTTAAAACCTGCTTTTCTGTTTATTAATGTACAATTTGAGTTTTGTTAAGTCAGTGTTGTTATTTTTATTTTTTATTATTTGATTATTTTGGGTTTTATGATCAAATCCTTGTATTTTCTTATCCTGTTTTTTTTTTTACATTTTTTTATCATTATTATTATTATTAATATATTTATTTATTTTCCTTTTACTGTCTTTTCCCATCAGGTCTTAATTTCCTGAACATGACATTGCCACCCACTCATTAACTCTCACTGAACCATCTGAAAAGTTTGTTAGATTCTGTCTCAATCAAATTCTGTGACAGAAGATGTATTTCAATGATGTCCGAGAGAATCAGTCTTAAATATCCACAGAGTATTGTCACCAAATAACACAAACCAACTGTTCTATTAATTCTTATATAGTTCCTTGTTTATTGCACGGGATCCGTACCCTGAAGACCCCCGATAAGTGAAAAATCGTGAAGTAGGAATAGTAGTACAAGTAGCAAGTACTTTGTAGTAGTTTACTATGTATATATATATATACAGGAAGCCCTCGAGTTACGTCAGGGATTGGGACCTACGGGTGTGACTTAGGTCGATGTTGTCGTACCTCGCGGACTAAAAACACCTGCCTGTCGTAGGTCCGCGTTTCTGACATAGGTCGCGGCTATACCGCTAACGGAGTGCCGCACACATATTTAATGGCATGAGACTGAACAAGCAGACATACTAGGCCATAAACATGCACAGAACTGTACAGTAAATGAATACAGTACTGTACAATAAATAAAAAATATAATGTCTTACTTTGAGCTGGTCAAAGCCTGCCTTCGTCTTTTAGCATCAGCCGTCCGAGCTCCCCCAGCTTCCTTACGCTCCACACGCACACACGTGGTCAAAACTGTTTAAAAGAATGACTGTTAGCTTCTTAACTTCATACATTTGGAGCCAGAAAAAAAAAAAACTTACTGAAAGCCGTTTCTCCGCGATAATCCTCCATCCAAAACAAGCTCGGCGTTAGCTACGGTTAGGCCCCGCCATTAGCAGCAATGGTTAGCATGTCAGTTCATTCAAAAAGGCTGTCGGCTTTGTATCTCCGCGTTAGCTCGGTGTCCCCCGACTGCCAGGCGGACATTTGCGGCGAGCTCCCGGCCGCAGATGGCCCCTCCGCGGCATGTCGGCTCGGTGTCTTCGCCTGTGTTAGCTGCTCTGTTAGCTGCTGTCGTTAGCATGTCAGTTCATTCAAAAAGGCTGTCGGCTTTGTATCTCCGCGTTAGCTCGGTGTCCCCCGACTGCCAGGCGGACATTTGCGGCGAGCTCCCGGCCGCAGATGGCCCCTCCGCGGCATGTCGGCTCGGTGTCTTCGCCTGTGTTAGCTGCTCTGTTAGCTGCTGTCGTTAGCATGTCGGGCGGCGTTGTGGGAGCGATCGCGGGGCGATCGCCGGCTGCTCCTCCGGGCCTGAGACGTCCACAGAGTTGACCGAGTGTTTCCAGCAAATTTATCCGTATGAGGCAACCCTGATCGGACACACAGTCCTCTAGAGCCAGCTGACAGGAGCATCTATGGCGGAGCTCCATTGACCGCAATGGCGACCGGAAACGACCGGAAGTTGCGTAAATACGATAAAATTGTAATAAAAACGTAATATTAATAATTATACTTTATTTATAAAGCCATTTAAAACAACCACAGCTGCAACAAAGTGCTATACACATGAAATTAATAACATTTAAACACACAAAAAAAAATAATAATTATTTTTTTTTTAATCATATTTTTATTAAATATGATAAAATCGTAAGTCTGAGTTGCCGTAGGTCGCAGGTGACGTAGGTCGAGGGTTTGCTTGTATGTATATATATATATATATATATATATATANATATATATATATATATATATATATATATATATATACATATATATATGTATATATATATATGTATATATGTATATATATACATATATGTACAGATTATCTCTTCACCATCTGAATCGCACGGGTTCACTTGATCCAAAACAAACTGTAAAGTTTGCTCAGCATTATTTCTGCTGCTTTTGTGATCCTGCTCTGCTTTCTTCAACTGATGTGAATGAAGTGAGTTTGAGAGGCTCCTCTCAAACAATGGACATCCCCCCCCCACACCCCCAAGGATTTACATGCAGAAGAAAATTCTTTGTATCGTCATAGTAACAAGTCTGGAGGCCTGATCATTATCTGTAGGGATGAGTCATCTAACAAACTCTGGCAAGTAATCCTGAGATTGCCAGATTTCTAGCCCTCAGGGGGGACAAACACCTAAATGGAATGTGAATATTTGAATGGTCATTTTGACAAACTCATGGCAGTTCTTGTTTTTTTTTTCCCGTGGGATTGCTAGTGTTAAGGGGGAGGAAAAATACCCCACCAGAGAGACAAAGAAGGGCCTCTGTGATTGGTGGAAGGCAGGAAATATCCTGCAGGAGTATAAAAACATGGGTATCCTCCTCCAGCGATAACGCAGAAAAGCCCCGGGGTGAAGACAACTTGATTCAGACTAATCAGGTTGTATGGGGTCTCCCTTGAAACACAATCAATGTCTTTTCTTCCACCCTCTCTCTCCCCACTGTCTCCCTGGTTCTCTTTGAACAAATGTAATGACTTTTAGGAATAGAACAAATGTATTCTGTGACTTTTTTAAACTTATGATTAATTAAACTGGTTTTTTGGAACTTTAAATTATGAGTGTTTGTCGTAATTTCAGCGTATTTTTCCTTTCTGATCCGAAGTGAACCAAATAACGAATTCTGGGGCGAATAAGAATCAAAGCCAACAACCTCCATCTGGTGTTGTGTCTCTGTTCCTGCACTCCCTGGTTTCCTGGTCTGTCATTTCCTCTTATGGTTTTCACCTTTGCCTTCACAGGTGTTTTGTCTCATTAGTCATGTGTATATAAGTCAGCTCCTGTGTGTTGTCCATTGTCGTGTCAGCGTTGGGTCTCCCCTGATGTCTCCTGTTTTGGCTCCTGTTTCATGAAGTGAGTTTGCTGCACAGTCAGCTTTTTTGATTTATTATCATTAAATATGTATTTTTTGTAACTCCTGGCTCCCTGTGAGAGTTCTTGCCTGCACCATTGGGTTCTGTCCTGCCTGTAATCCCTGACACCATTATTTTTACCCGCTTCTTTCTTTCTGGGTCACGGGGTGGTGCCCAGGTCCAGCCGTCACTGTGCGAGGGGCAGGCACACCCTGGACAGGTTTCCAGTCCATCACAGGGCCACATAGAGACAAACGATCATTCACACTCACAAATGGGGATAATTTAGAGTTACCAATCAGCCTAACAGATTTCTGAAATTAAATCTGGGCACATTTCCAGTTCGGGTACAAAAAATAATTAAATGTTAGAGCAGATGGTGGGGGTTAAAGGCCTTGCTCAAGGGTCTGGAGTGGGGAAGGTGAGGGTGGAGGCAGGTGTGGGTGTTTCACCTTTACCACCCACATTTTGATGTTGTTGGTCCGGGAGTTGAACCAGCGACCTTCCGAACACAGGCCCTTGTCTAACCTCTGCACCACCACTCCCCACAGATAATAGTAAAGCGAAATACTTAAAGCACAATAAATAAATCACAATGTAGTAATATGCTACCTTTTCTTTTTATTAGATTGTTTTACTTGTTTCTTTGTCACTCAAAAACTGCCTCCAATTATTTAACTGGTTTCCACCACTAATGAAATGCCCAAAATCCTATCTTTAGCAAAAAAAACTATATTTATTTGCAGCTCCAAGCTCATAAAACAGAAGAAATGCACATTTAAGCAGATGATCTCTCCCTTCATCATTTTCAGTTCAGTTTCATTCAGTTTCTGTTACTGAGGAAAATGTAAAATTACATTACTTTATAATGCATTATTTTATTAATTTAAAATTGATTTCTTTTTCAGGAATATTACTTGTTTAACTCTGAGTTCTAGGAAACACCTTGTAGCTGCTACTTTCCTTTCTTCCACTGACTATGGTGACATTATTTACATGAATGCTCCTGCAAGCCCCTTGCAGATGTTGGACGCTGTCTATAACAGTGCGCTAAGATTCATAACTGGCTGTAACTACCGCAACCATCACTGCACCCTGTATTCACTGGTCATTATTAACTTCACCCAGACTCTACTGGTACATTTTCATCTTTAAATCACTCCTGAGTTTACTGCTTTCATCTCGTCCTACATGTCACGTCGTCAGTGCAGCTACAGTGTGTGCCCTCAAGCCATCATGGGGCGGCCGTGGTGTAGTGGTAATGGCAGTCGACCCCTGATCGGAAGGTTGGAGGTTCGAATCCCGCATCCGCCCACCATGTGTCGTTGTGTCCCTGGGCAAGACACTTAACCCCGAGTTGCTCCCGGTAGGTCTGGATGGCGCCTTGCAAGGCAGGCTACCACTACCAGTGTATGAATGTCTGAATGAATGGGTGGATGGCTGGTATTGTAAAGTGCTTTGGGGCTCCTCACAGGGAGCTGGAAAGCGCTATATAAATAAGCTCCATTTACCATTTACCATCATTACCTGCAGGCAGCGTCTCCGGTCCGTGTGTCTTTTGGTCATTGGATTTTGGTTTTCAAAACAAAATTGAAAATCGAAAAACGGATGTTTTTTTTGTTTTTTGTTTCAAAAACAAATAATGAAAATCGAAAAACGGATGTTTTTTTGTTTTTCCGTTTTTAAAACGAAATTAGAAAAACGGCAATTGCAAAATAAAAAAAATGGGTACGTTTTGTTTTTTGCTAAAACCAAAGAGAAGCTTTTATTTTGTTGTTACTGAACGGGACCTTAAGGTGGAACCGGAAATGGAAGCCCTGAATGTGAAATGCACTGTGTCCCAATCCAACCACACTGCCCAGCAACCGTGACAGCGCTCTGCCTGAGGAAGAAAGGAGCTTGAAATGTTGTTGTTTTTACTGCTTTTTTTTTATTCTAGAGGAAATACAGAACTTTATCGCTGCTGGCGGCATGTTTTATATCTTCTGCTGACAGACATATCCAACGTACTTTTTTTTTGGCTATAAACGGTAGTTTCATGGATAATTTCATTGTCAGTATTAACTTTGTTAACTTGTGCATAATAAATAAATCAAAAATCTATCTTATTTACTAATAATTTAATAAAACAATATACTAGTATAATATTTATAACTTATTTAAAATTTTAAATAATAACATTTGAAATTTTTGAAATTTAGAATACAGCATAACATTTTCCAATATTTTATTGTATAAAATCCATTAGTACATAAAGGGGTTGTAAAAATGTTAAAAACAGGGTATTTTCATCTATTTTGTTAATAAAATAGCACTCAAGTGTTTTCATTGAGCATCATTATATTTACCTTAAGCCTCATTATTTTGATAATACTTTAATATCTTGTAAAAAATTAAATCTTAAACTAAATGTTATGATGTTCTCTACATGTCCTGAACCAGACCAGACACTTGTACTGTAGGATTAATCTGAATATCCTAGTCCTGGACCGTTACTTTAACCAAGAAAATCCTAGACTGGATTTGTGATGATGCAGGGAATCTCTGGAGGTGTTGCTTCATCTCCTGGACCTGGTTTCATGACATGGTTGGGGGGCGACAACTGTTTTCTGGCTGGCAGGTGGAGCATCTTGCAGATCTCAGTCAGGAGTGCTTGGGACGCCTCGTTCTGCTGTCCATCATGGTGTCATCCACCTGCCTAAAAACCCAGAGGACCTGCAGGTGGTGTCCCGTGGGTTTGCAGGACTGGCACACAGAAACTTTTGTTGTTTTGAATTAACTTACTGTTAATAAAATGAATTATAAACAACTAGTTTTTGTAATCAATTTATTTTTTTCAAAATTAAAACAAAACAAAGAAAAACACATTTTTCAAACTCATAAAAATAATTTATTTACCGGTGTTTGCAATTTTTTCTAGAATACTAAAAAATCTTTCCATCATCTCCCTACTTTCATTCGCCCTTCTCTCTTCTGCCTCCCTCTGCAGCTTCATATCCTTCCTCTGCAGCTTCGTATCTTCTCTGATTAAGTCCATTAGCTCATCCTCTCTGTTCTTCTTCCTCTTTCTTCCCCGTCTCTGTTCCGTTCTTTCCTCATCCTCAGCCCTGTCGTCCTGGTCACCCACTGCTGTGCTTGGACCTGGAGTGTCCTCACAAATGGAGGCAATTAGTACAGGAGGTGCAATGCAAGGTCTCTGTCCTAACGCCTCATCCATGAGGACAAACCAGGGCCACGTCGCAGCAGTGGGCTTCCCACTCACTCCTTCCCCTGACCCTGGATATTTGCAGTCCTGAACAGAGGAAATAAGATATCACAGTTGGCAAAAAGAGCAACAAACTTTTTTTTAAAGTTTACATGTACATACGTACCGGATTCCAAAAAAGTTGGGACACTAAACAAATTGTGAATAAAAACTGAATTTAATGATGTGGAGATGGCAAATGTCAATATTTTATTCATAACAGAACATAGATGACAGATCAAAAGTTTAATCTAAGTAAATGTAACATTTTAAAGGAAAAATATGTTGATTCAAATTTTTCACAGTGTCAACAAACCCCCCAAAAGTTGGGACAGGTAGCAATAAGTGGCTGGAACGCCAATCAATGCTCCGTTCAGAAGCCTGCCTCACTGATGGTATGGGGTTGCATGAGCGCTTGTGGCATGGGCAGCTTGCATGTTTGGAAAGGCACCATTAATGCAGAGACCTATGTTCAGGACTAGTCCCAACTTTTTTGGGATTTGTTGACGCCATGACATTTTGAAACAACATATTTTTCCCTTAAAATGAGACATTCTCTCAGTTTAAACTTTTGATCTGTGATTTGTGTTCTATTCTGAATAAAATACATGTATTAGATGTTGGCACCTCCACATCATTGCATTCAGTTTTTATTCACAATTTGTTTAGTGTCCCAACTTTTTTGGAATCTGGTTTGTATCAACAGAGCACATACAAATTATATATTATAAAAACATGCATGTTAGGCTGATTGGTAACTCTAAATTGACCCTGGGTGTGAGTGAGACAGGTCCCTCTTGTAAATGAGTCCCTGTGGCTCAACGAGGCTAGCCTGTATAAATAAAGGTTGAATGAATATAATTAATTACACATGTACATACTTTGTATTTCTTTTTTAAGTTGTCCCATTTCTTTTAGCCTGCAGAGGAGTTACTTTATCCTGCAGGCCCATCTTCTCCAAAATTAACCTAATAACATCAACATAAAATTAATGAAGGGGGAAACATGGAAAATAATGTCTTAAACCCACATTGAAAAAACAGTTTTCACAGCACAACACAAAGGTTGCAGGTTATGTACAGTACAGTATAGGGTTAAAGGTATTGTGACATGATGATGGAAATTTGCATATTTGTCAGAACATATATATCTTATATCATTGAGCTCTGTTTGTTTTTGCAAAATAAATTATAAATATATTAAAATTTTATTCCAAGTTATGGTAGTTTTTTTCTCTGGGATACGCCCCTAAAAATCCGTGCATTTCCGCAAAACGTCATCAGTCATCAGATTCCTATGAACTGTCCTAACTCGTCCTGTGACAGGATGACGGATAACATAGGTGTTTAGTTCACTGTTTTTATGGACCACAATGTAAACCGTATCTTTCCAACGATCAGCCAATTTTCGTTTTCCTCGTTCCCCTTTGTTAGCCATCAATACTCTGTCTCCCTTCTCCAAAGAATGTCCCTTAACCTTTCGGTTATACACCTCAGCTTGTCTCAATTGCTGCTTCTCAGCATGCTGCTGAGCCAAAGTTATTGCTTCCCTGAGATCTGTGCGCAATGACTGAACATATTTGTCCATGTCAGCAGTCTCTCCATCCAAGAGAACACTTCCAAACATCACATCAACAGGTAACCTAGGGGTTCGACCAAACATTAAAAGGAAAGGCGGAAAACCTGTGGTTTCGTGAACCGTGCAGTTATAGGCAAAAGTCAGTGTGTTTAGCATCTGAGGCCATTTTTCCTTTGCTCGAGGAGGCAACGCACGGATCATACTACCCAGAGTGCGGTTTAGACGTTCAGCCTGGCCATTTCCCGCAGGATGATATGGTGTGGTATGGCTCTTACGAACACCGGCCATCTGGAGTAGCTCGGCAATGAGGGAGCTTTCGAAATTAGCCCCTCTGTCAGAGTGAATACAAGCTGGAAACCCGTATATGGAAAAAAAATTATTCCATAACACGCGAGCCACTGATTTGGCAGACTGATTTGGACATGGGTAAGCACAGGCTAGTCTGGTAAAATGGTCTGTCACCACTAGAACGTCAATGGACTTGTTATTGACATCCTCTGCGGACCAGAAGTCAATACAAACTAGTTCTAGCGGTGCTGATGTGACAACAGAAACAAGTGGAGCCCTGGCCTCAGGTTCTGGTGCTTTGCTCAAGACACACCTCTTGCAATGACTCACATATTCTTTGACATCATGTTCCATCGAATCCCAGTAAAAACGTTGTCTGGCAAGCCACAGTGTGCGCTGCTGACCTTGATGGCCTGCATCATCATGCACCCCTTTCAACACCTGGCCTCTCAAAGCAACTGGAACCACAAATTGGAACACTTTCTTCTTGCTCACCACATGTTTAGAAACGCGGTACAACACGCCCAGCCGGGTCGTGAGTTTACCCCATTGTCGCAATGTACGATTTGTCTCCCGAGATTCATGAACACGCTCACGTCGGGATGGACGACTTCCCCTGTTCACATAAAAGGAAACCCGGCTGACTACAGGATCCTGACACTGTTTATCATACAACTCCTCATGAGTGAGGACAGGCAGTGGGCTCTGCCCCACTGGAGACAGTTTTTCCAGCTGCTGTGTGTAGCAGGTTGCCCTCATTTTCGCACCTTCACTCCAACAACGGTGAGACTTAAATAAGGCTGACACCTCATCATGAGAAACTCTCCCACCGTTGTCTATAATGTCCACGCTGCCTGTGACAGAGCCCTGGGTCGGAGAAGTGAGTTTGCGCTTCTCATCCACAGACTCTTCCCGAGAAAGACGAAACATGTTCTGAACGTCTTCCACCAACAAACCTCTGGCTCCTTCTAACAAAGTGTTGTATGGAGTCCTCGTCAAACGGTGCATCATCTTGTGCTGAGCGAATGGTTCCCTGCTCAATGCATCTGCCACAATATTTCGCGGCCCTGGAATATACTGAATGTCAAAGTCAAAGGGGGCCAGCTTGGCCACCCATCTCTGTTCGCAAGCGTCCAGCTTCGGCTTGGTAAGAATGTACTTCAGAGGATTGTTGTCCGTCCAAACAGTAAATTTATGTCCGCGCAACCAATGACTAAACTTATCATGAATAGCCCATTTCATGGCGAGAAACTCGAGCCTATGAGCAGGGTATTTGGACTGCGCATGATTCAAGGACTTACTAGCAAAGGCAATGGGCCTCGCAATCTTGTGGTCATCTTGTACTTGTGACAACACAGCTCCTAATCCGGAAGATGACGCATCAACAGAGAGCAAAAAAGGCTTTGTAAAGTCAGGGTGGGCAAGAAGAACCTGCTCTGTCAACGCAGCTTTTAAAGTCCTAAATGCTTCGCTACACTCCAGGGTCCAATCAGCCGCAACAAGCTTACGCGCCAAACCCTGCTTCTTCCTACCCTTCCCCCTCCGTGGCTTGGCAGTCCCTGTAGTCAGTTGGAATAATGGCTTGGCAATCACAGAGCAGTTCTCAATGTAGTGCTGATAATACACCACCATGCCTAGAAAAGAGCGAATCTTCTTAGGAGATGGCGTAGTGCCATCAGGTTCCATAAGATCTGCTTCTGACACGCCTACAATTGCCTGCACTTTTTCAGGGTCTGTTGCAATTCCGTCTCTCGTAACAATGTGACCTAAGAACTTCACAGACTTTCTTAAAAACTGACACTTGGATGGGGACAGTTTTAGGTTATGTTCTCTTAACCGTCGGAACACCATCTCAAGCCTCTGCAGGCTTTCCTCCTCAGACTTTCCATAAACCAACAGATCATCCAAGTAACAAAGAAGGCTTAAAAAGTTCTGGTCACCAAAGATCGTGAGCATCATTCGCATGAAAGTAGCCGGGCTGTTACACAGACCCTGTGGCATGCGGTTATACTCATGTAATCCGAGAGGAGAGGAGAAAGCAGTGTACTTCCTATCATCTTCGTGAAGTGGGACATTGTAGTATCCTGAAGTCAAGTCCATTGAGCTAAAGAATGCGTTACCTCCCAATGCTGCCAGGATGTCAGCTTGGTGTGGTAAAGGGTGCGCATCTTTGACTGTACGAGCGTTCAACCACCTGAAGTCTGTACACAACCTCAAGTCACCATTTTTCTTCCAGCAAAGAACAAGTGGAGAAGCATACTCACTGCTTGACTTTCTGATAATTTCACGCTCTTCCATGTCATCTAAAGTTTCTTTCAACTTTTGGTAGTGAGCAGGAGAAAGCCTACGATAAGGCAGACGAAAAGGGCGTTCATCAGTAAGTCTGATGCGATGGCAGAATTCGGCAGCCTTGCCGCAATCCAAGTGATGTCTTGAAAACACATCTTCATACTTTACCACCAAGTCAGTCAGCTTCTCTCGCCAATGTTCAGAAACTTCACAGTCACTAACAGATAGATCCTGCAGCCCCAAATCAGCCAATTTGCCAGGTCCAACTTTTGTTTTAACACTGCAACATGACTCAGCTGTAAGGCTGCCATGAGAACTGTCCACTTTACACACATTCTGGTGTACCCTCATGTCTATACCACCATCAAAATCTTCCAAAGCAATGCATGGATACACATCAGCCACCTTAGCGTTCCTTCTCAACACAATTGGAGACATAGTAGGATTGATGATTTTCACAGGAAGCCACCCTCCTCCCCACAGTGGAGTAACTACTCTGCCCACCATTACACTACGGTGCACACAGCGTGAAGTGCTTGGTTCAACAACAACAGTACTCCCCACAGAGAGTTCAGTCTTAGGTGGAAGACGGCCCCACACCACATGCTCACTCATAGGTTCAAGAGTCACGGCCTTTGTCAGTTTGACAGTCCCAACTTTCTCTGGAATTTCCTCCCCCCTCCACCTTTCAAGATTGGCCAAAAAACTGACAAACTGACTATTTTCATCCAAACATGTCGAGTCAGGTCTACTCAGTATCCGCCAATAGGCCTCATTAGACTTAAACTGTTTGATGAGCGGTTTCATCACATTTGTGCCAACAATGAGCTCATCAGCCTGACCATCAACCACTAAAACTGGGACAACATAATCAAACCCAAACAGTTTAAGTTGCAGTTCACAGATTCCCACCGGAACAGTCTGTTTGCCACCACACCCAACAAGAACAATGTTAGTGGGAGGGATTACATCTCCCATCACCACTCCTGCCTCACGCAACTGAGGGATTATGTCTGCACGTACAGATGTAGCCATAGATCCGCTATCTAACATCCCTCGTAGCTCAATCTTGTTGCCAACTAGCACTGTAGTGAAAAACAGGCTGTCACTGATGGGTAGTTTTGCCACATTTTGGAAAATTACAGTTTTATCATTAGATACTGTGTTGCAAGCCATCATGTAAACAGTTTGGATGTCATTGTCAATATTGGAGGAAACACTAGAAAGGCCCACACCGTCCCCCGCTAAATGAAGGCCATCTAGTTTTCCTGAGGCGAATCCGCTTGTCCCTGACCAATCGGGTGCGTTTGAGGTTTCTGAGTTTTAGAACAGTGAACACTGATGTGCTCTGGAGAGAAGCATCGAAAACATAATCTATGCATCCTACAATGTGACCTAGTGTCATGTTGCCGGTTGCCACAAACCTGACATTCCCGTGATTGTCTGGAGACCTGCTTATTGGACCTGTTGCTTATAGCCTGAGTGTTGCTGATCAGCGCCGTCTCCAAAAGACTCAAGACCCTGTCCATCGTGGTGTTTTCAAAAGCTGTTTTGTAGCTCTCTGGCTCCGGAACATTTTTAGAAATGGGCAACACAGTTTGTTCATTGGCAGCTACACCCACGTGTGAAGGCTCGGTAACCCCCACTTTCTGTTTCTCACGGCTCCGAACAACTGCATGGTCCCTTAAATACTCATCTAAATGGTCTTGAACTCCACTAGCTGTCCAATCGCGAGAAGGCTTTGTTTTAAAAACCAGTGCCAGCTCTCTGTCCGGACAATGGCGAATAAACATGAGCACCAAATGTGAACTCAGGTCAGTCATTGAGTCCCCCTTACTAGACAAGCATTTTTCAGCAACCTCTGCAGCTTTGCCGTATCCAGTAATCAAGAGGTCCCTCGTTTGTGTATGGTGTGCTAGCATAGAAATCCGCTAGAGGCAGATCTGAATGGACTGTGTCTCCAAAATGTTGTCTGAGAATACTAAATATTACAGAAACATCTGTAGCTTTTGCATTACTACGCATCCAAACTCTAGTGACATCTCTTGCCCTCCCCATCAATCTGTTCATAACCACTTCAACCTGTTCAGCCTTAGTGGACTGTTTCTGTCTAAGGTAGGCCTGCATGAGGTCTTCCCACTCGAAAACAGAACATTTATCAGTTTTGTCACCCCTAAAATAGGGTGGAACATCAACATCAGAGCGTAATACAAGATTAAGTTTTGATGCATCAATAACAGTAGTACCACCTTGAAATGACTGTGAAGTGTTCTTGTTGTGATCCGGGATTGATGCAGGTGGAGGCTCTGACGCAGCATTCTGCATCAACGACATCTTGATGGACTCTCCTATTTCTGACCCAATGGTCCTGATTAAATCTGTTAATTGAATGGAGGCAGCTTCTCCATCAGGTGAAAATGCAGGACAGGATGAGGGAATCACTGGGCTCAGTCCCGGAGTGAAACTTAAAGTCTGACTAGTGAAGTCATCAAACCCCTTTTTCCTCCCAGACTCAGAAATGTCTGAGCCCAAAACACCTGGGTTTCCTGGGGTAGCAAACTGCAAAACCCCTCTCCCCCTACCAGCCAGCATGCATAGTTGGGCCCCACATGGAGTTATTGTGGGCTACTTTTGGTTATAAAGAGAGAATTCTCCTGGCGGTTATTAAAACCATAGATATTAACCAAGATTAACCTACGATTTGCTGTTTCCACCACAAGTATTAAATAGTGACCTTCTTTATCACATTCTGAGATTACAACATTTCCATTAAAACGATTTTTGAGAATAGACACACCAGCTGAGTGCTCTGACCCGTGGGACATCCAGACATCTGATCCCCACTGCGATCTCCAGAAGTTGGCATCTTCTGAAGTGGAATGTGACTCTTGAAGAAAGCAAAAGTCTGTGTTTTGTTGTTTACAGTAAAGAAACAAGGCTTTGCGTTTTAAATGATTTCTAAGACCTCTCGCATTTAAAGAAATAATAGACAAGGACATTAAAAATAAATAAATAAATAAAAATAAAAAAAAAGACAAGAGTTAGAACAAGAAATAAGCAGGAACTATTAAAGTTTTCTTACACTAACAAAGCAAGTGGAGGCCCACAACCAACCGACAAAAAATACCCAAATAACTTTAGGGAGAAACCTGAGATTAATATCAATTTTAAACCTTACTAAGTAAGAACACTACAATAAGACTTTTATGCTAAATAGGATTGTTATCAAATACTGTATACGTACCAAAAATACAAACCTGTAATAACATATGAACATGAAAAAAGTTTGTCAAAATCAACTTCAAGTATAACAGAAGTCACTGGGTGCAGTGCTTCATTTGGCAGGAAAATCAAACTATTTGTCCACAGCTAAGGGAAAATTTCAGCTCCGTCAACGAAGGCACGACCCCCGACAAAATAGGCCTTCTTATTTTCATTTCTTGCTTTTTCCACTGCGGGCCAAAGCTTTCTCCTTCTTTCTCGATCCTCAGCAGACAGATCTTCAGCAAATTTCAGTTTGTTGTCTCGCAGGAAGGTGGAACGCTTAGCGGAACGCCAAACAGCATCACGGTAGGAGCGAAGGGCAAAGCGAATGATGACGCCTCTGGAATGTGTGCCAGCTTTCTTCGGTCCAAGGCGATGCACAACATCGATCGAACTTGAAGATTCCTCCTTCATATCTGGGAGCAAGGCTTGGCAGATTTTGATGACATCTTCCCTTACATCCTGATTTTCTTTTTCCTCCAGGCCGAAGAGCTTCAGGTTCCAGCGACGTGAATAAGCTTCCAGCTGTGAAATACGACTCTCGTGCACATTGCAGATTTTCTGGCAGTCATTAATGTTCTTTTCACAGTGTTCCACCTTGCTCTTCATGTCTTTTAAATCTGCACAGATGAACTCCAGCGATTCCTTAATACCTTCTAGTTGTTTAGAATTGTCCTTGATAGCTTCTTTGTTGCTACTGACCATTTTTTCCAGTGCGTCCGACCTGTTGTTTATGAGACGGGTAAGCGCAGCCAACTCTGAGAGGACGGTTGTCTCAGTATCTTGTAGCTTCCTTTGTTTCTCTGCTGGGGGCTTGGAGGGTGTCACGGGCAGAGGTGGAAACTCTGCTTCCATCCCCTCATCAATATCTGGGCCAATATAATCATGCATGCTGGCAGCGGTCGAACTTTTAGATCCAGCTAGCTTTCCAGCTAGCTTCCCGTATGTTGAACCAGCTAGCTTGGTAGCTATGCTAGCAGTTGGCAGTTGGCTGGACTCGTGTTTTCTTCTTTCAGCACCCTTCATGTTACTCTACAGTGCCTATACACTTATTAATGGTACCTTGTCAGTAGAATGTCTCCCTGTAGCAAACAGCTCCCTTTAATATTTGAAAATGTGTAGGTTGAATATCAGAGCTCCCAAGTTGCGTCCGTTTAAAGCGCCATCTTGTGCCTCCTCCCAAACGCTTTCACAGATAAAATCAACTTGACAAAACGGATGACGTCACGTCCCCAAGCTCAGGGTGCGCACGCCCGTTGCTGCATTTAGTAGGTGATTTAAATTATTTATATGGGTATACATCAATTTCTTTTGAATTGGGACAGGTCTAGCCTTCACGGTTACGTCGGAGTACGTCATGTTGCCTAGCAACCATGACAGCGCTCAGCCTAAGGAAGAAAGGAGCTTGAAATGCTGTTGTTTTTACTGCTTTTTTTAATTCTAGAGGAAATACAGAACTTTATCGCTGCTGGTGGCATGTTTTATATCTTCTGCTGAGAGATATATCCAACTTACTTTTTTTTGGCTATAAACTGTAGTTTCATGGATAATTTCATTGTCAGTATTAATGTTTTTACTTAAAGTAAATAAGTACTTGCTTTTAAAAATACTTAAAATATTAAAGTAAAAGTACTTGCTGAATATATTACCTAATGCAATGGTCTACAGCAGTGTTTTTCAACCTTTTTTGAGCCAAGGCACAGTGTTTTCATTGAAAAAATCTCGAGGCACACCACCAACCAAAAATGTAAACAAAGATACTCTGTATCCGCCTATATTAAATATATACGGTAGTCATTCTTATCAAAGTGCCTTGAATAGGAATGAAATAAACAGCTTCTCACCGCATATCAAGTACAACAGAGTCGGTGTCGTTGCGTCCCCGGTAAAAGTAAATCCAAACGAAATGTAACTCTCACTGTACTGTTTCGAGCTCACGGTATCTTCTGATATCCACTTATACTAAGGCCTACATCTGGGTCAGAATTTGGTCCAGGGACCAGATCGGAGTTAGTATTTTTTCTTATTAAAAACTTTTCCATCACTGTCGTAGTCTTGCTAGCAGCTAGCTAGAATGTAATGCTGTCACTGCTACATGTCACGTTCATGCATCACTACTTTTCTTGTTTTAATGTGCAATGCTATGTTCCATACTGCCATCTATCTAGCGATAAGTAAATTACATGATTACGCCGCAAGACACCACTACAGCACAGACATTCGAAAATGGCATATTATTAGATAATTAATTCGTTTAAAAAAAATCATTTTAGACCAGTTAAGTGAAATTGGATTATTTCCGCGGAACACCTGACGATCACTCGCGGCACACTAGTGTGCCACGGCACAGTGGTTGAAAAACACTGCCTTAAAGTATCTAAAGAGCCTCGTGCAAATCCAGGAGCTGGACTCTTTCAGGGCCCCTGAGACAAACACACACACACACACAGAACAAAAAACAAAACAGGAAAAAGCTGAGGTGATGCGGCAGGGCAAGATAAGATTTGTGCGTGTTTGCCTCACAAACAGATTTGTCCTGTCTGAGCCCTCTTGTAGCAGTCAAGCAGCAGGTCAGCCTCCAAAGCCCCCCGGGATCAACATGTCATTGTTGCCGCCTGGTTTCCCTGACATGTCCTCGGTGACATCATCACCGTGGGACACTGAACAGATCGCTCGCCTCTCCTTTAATGCTCCGGCTGAAGCAGCATCCAGCTCTAATCAGGGCACAGCCTGAACCTCATCAGGGCCTTTTATCCCCCCTGGCAGGCGCTGCGTAAATTGTGCAGGCTGCTGCAACTTTGATCATTATATTTATATTCCACGACACGCAAGCCTCATAATCCAGGCATAAAAAAACACAACATCTGATTGTGCTTTTTACAGCACTTCACATGAAGTCATTATTTTCAAAGAAAATGTGCTTGGATTTGAGCTGTAAAGAAATGGTGATAAGATAACTTTATCCGTCACTCCGATTATGTCATGGTATTTTCTGTGTAGCTATAAATAAATGAGTCATACAAGTCCAAGTGGTGCCCGAACATTGGGTTGGATATGCAGTTGCAGTCACAAGTTTGCATACATTCATCACAGACATCAATTTTTTTTAATTTTATTTGGGGCTTTAATGACTTTTTAGGGCTGTACTTTTCTCCAAGGTGGAATGATTGTACACATATAACTTCAATGGTTATTTAAAACAAGAACTGTGTGAAAGAGTTTGAATTTATGGTGGGTTTTCTCTAATCCACAGTCAAAATTATACTTACAGACTCAAATATATCCATAAACTACCACTATGTGGTTAAATGTTCTTCACAAAGTTGCCACATATATATTTTTTTATTCAACTTTTACAAGAGAGACCTGTTTTAAACAAAGAACACATTATTTTAATTCATTACACACAGACCGACACATTCCAAATGTCCACCTCCTCCAATGCTCATGACCACAACCGACAACCAACAAAAACCCCAAATTCAGCATCTCAGAAAACCAGAATATTACTCAAGACCAATAAAAATTGGATTTTTAGAAATGTTAGCCAACTGAAAAGTATGAACATGAACAGTATGAGCATGTACAGCACTCAGTACTTCGTTTTGGCTCCTTTTGCCTGGATTACTGCAGCAATGTGGCGTGGAGTCGATCAGTCTGTGGCCCTGCTCAGGTGTTCTGAGAGCCCAGGTTGCTCTGATAGTGACCTTCAGTTCTTCTGAATTGTTGGGTCTGGTGTATCACATCTTCCTCTTCACAATACCCCAGCAGGTCAGGAGAGTTTGCTGGCCAGTTAAGGACCATGGTATCCCTGTCCTTAAACCAAGTACTGGTAGCTTTGGCACTGTGTGCAGGTGCCAAGTCCTGTTGGAAAATGAAATGCATTTCCATAAAGTTGGTCAGCAGCAGGAAGCGTGACATTCTCTAAAACTTCCTGGTAGACGGCTGCGTTGACCTTGGACCTCAGAAAACACAGTGGACCAACACCAGCAGATGACATGGCACCAAACCGTCACTGACTGTGGAAACTTGACACTGAACCTCAAGCAAACTTGGATGCTGTGCCTCTCCTTTCTTTCTCCAGACTCTTGGACCTTGATTTCCAAAGGAAATACAAAATGTACTTTCATCAGAGAACATGACTTTGGACCGCTCAGCAGCAGTCCAGTCCTTTTTGTCTTTAGCCCAGGCGAGACGCTTCTGATGCTCTCTCTTGTTCAAGGGTGGCTTGACGCAAGGAATGCAACAGCTAAAACCCATGTCTTGCATACGTCTGTGCATGTTGGTAACCATTAACAAGTCTCGTCCTTAACTCTTGCTGGATGTTTGCTCTTCTTAGCAGAATTTATTCATATTGGTTTGTTTCTGTCCCGGACTGGAAATAAAACACAAATAGGTTAAAAAAATGAGTTGATGAGATTATAACTTTAAATAAAAAAAAAAGTTAATCAGATAATAATAATAATAATAAAAGAACAATACCTCTTCTTGAACGGTTGTCGAGGTGGTTGAATCTCTCGTTCATCGTCATCTTCATCAAGGCAGGGTGTTAATCGGCTCCAGGGCTTGTTGACAATATCAGTTTTAGCTTTTTCATAAAGTGCTGAACTTTTTGACTGAAGTGTTGACATGATGGATGTCGTGGCGGGGCTCAAGAACTTTAAAGCCAGCACATCAACAACATTTGGATGTAGATCCAGAGCTTTAAAAACTCAACAGCTTGTGTTATTGCTCTGGACCAATCTGAATTACCTAATAAAGGTTGTTTAAATGCTGCTGTTATCGGTCTTTGCAACAAGCTGCTTTTCTTGCTTGTAGAAGAGACATTCACGTTCGGATTATGTCGTTTCAAGAGCGTTAACAAGTTAGACGTGTTGCCTGCTGCAGATTCAATCTATGTGAAACAACGTCGACACACAGCTTTGAATTTGTTCACTTGTCTTTTAACAAGAAAGCTATAATGTTCCCAAACAGGAGACCGCAACCACAGACATAAATACATTTACGTTTAAATCGTTTACGTCTATGACCGCAATGAGATGCTAGGCTGCTAATGCTACGTTGACAGACTGATCAGTCAGTCCAGCATCTGCAGAATTGCAGACTCTGTGCCAGTCCGTTGTGGAGAAGAGGGAGTTGAGCTGTAAGGCAAATCTCTCTGTTTACCGGTCGGTCTACATTTACTACCCTCACCTATGTGCAAGAACAAGGAGCCAGTTGAGGTGGTTCTGGCATCTGGTGAAAATGACCCTTGGGCGCCTTCCTAGGGAGGCGCTCTAGGCATATCTGACTGGGAGGAGACCCTGAGGAGGATCCAGGACATGTTGGAGAAACTATACCTCTCGGCTGGCCTGGAAATGCCTTGGGGTCCATCCAAAAGAGTTGGAAAAAGTGGCTGGGGAAAGAAATGTTTGGGTCTCGACTGCTACCCCCACAGCCCAACTTCAGAACAAGCGGAAGATAACGGATGAATTGATATATGCAAGTTTACATTGGCGTTTTAATTAGTATATGATAGAGACACTTTGAATAAGGCACACACTACATAAATGACCAGATTTTTTACCTGAGAAATTTTTCCACGTCGATGCGACTGCAGGATGACCAGAAGACACCGCTGGGGTTTCTACCTTTTATCCACTCACCAGCCATTATATGCGAGTGACTTGTGCAGTTAGTATGATGGTCATCATGATTCATTCCCAAGCTGAAGATGACACATGGATAGATTAACAGTATGGACACAAACTCTGGTCATACATATTTTGTGCTTGTAAATCAGTTTTGTAATCTTCTAAAATAAATTTGTGCTTTGTGCATGTGTAGATAGGAATTGGTGTTTTAAAAAAAAATTATTTGTAAAAAAAATAATTACACGTTACAAATCTTTTTTTATGAAGGTCTGTTTACAGATACAATAAAAAAATTATATGTAATACTGCATGTGAGTTTCAACTTGCAAGTACAAATTTTTACTGGATGTTTCTTCCTCTCAGCTGATTGGTCAATGTCATGTCTATCACAAATTTACCAATCCCTTCCGAGATGGATGGGTATGAGTGTCGGAGATTGGGGGGCATGCGGGGGCACTTTACTGAGCCATGAGTCCTGGAATAGTATTATTTTATGGTTTAGTGGAACAAAAACAAAGTCATTGTGCAGATAAACATTTCTGAAAATCCCCTTAGGTTACTTTGGATTGTTCCCTTATCAGTCATGTTCACTCGGTGCAAAACATTGATAATGGGAATTGCACCCCCGCACGGTTACCTGAAGTATTACAATCACGCCTTTACGGCAGGTGAGCGTCAGCGTCACCACAGAGGCCCCGCCCTCTTGGTATAAAGATGCATGCGCCCATCTCACTCTCTTCTTTGCC